>CAUYRH010085211.1:0-31762 GCA_963574655.1 Perodicticus potto
GGTTGGGGTGGAGGGAGGGTAATTGGTGGAGCCACACCTATGGTACATCTTAGAAGGGTACAGGTGAAACTTACTAAATGCAGAATACAAATGTCTTCATATAATAACTAAGAAAATGCCATGAAGGATATGTTAAACAGTTTGATGATAACATTTCAGATTGTATATGAAGCCAGCACATTGTACCCCTTGATTGCACTAATGTACACAGCTATGATTTAATTAAAAAAGAAATAGAAAAAAAACCCTCAATCAACAACCAATGGCCAAGTGGTGAAATAAATAAATAATAAATTTCAATCAACAGTAAATATAAAAAAGAAAAAAGTGCCACCTGTATCTGTCAACTACCCCAAGTCCCACCAATAAAAAAAAAAAAAAAGCAGGCATTGAAAAGTGATGTAATGCAGATGAGAAATCCAGCTGGTCTGACTCCCAAGATCTTGTTCATGTGATATGTGGTTATGTGATCTGGAAATTCACAGCATTATTTCCAACTGAGGGTAATGTAAATTTTAGGGATGAGACTTTTTCATTTCCTTATTTACCCTTCCTATTGGACTTGTAGCATTGCTGCGGAGACTGATAAAAAAGAGTCTGCTTATAGCACTTCCAACCTCTTCTACCTTGCTGGCTTACAACTTTCCTGGGGCAAAGTGGTGATTATTTTTACGTATCTTATAGCTCTTGCTTTGCTTCAGAAGCAAAATATATAAGTGCAATTGTTTTACAATCATTAAATCCAGGTAATCTTCCTTTTGCCTTCCAAGTATTGGAAAGGCTTAGATAAATATCTGAGATTTTAAAATTAGCCTCATAAAAATTTACGACTCCTTACCCTGATACCTTAATCAGAATGATGTTCCAAATTCCCTGTGTTTCTTTTTCCTTTATTACGTACAGAACCCATAAGATAGTGTGGAGAATAGAAAAGCTTTGTGACAAGATTTTGTTCAACTATCTTTGAGTTTCATTTATTTATTCCCAGCATGATTCCCCCTTAAAAGAAAAATTCATACTTGGTTTTTATAATTGAAAAACACTTGTTGCATTTGAATGACACCTCAGATATGTGATAGGCTACTTAGTTGTTAAAATTCGCTATTTTGTTTTTGTTTGTTTGTTTGCTTAAGAGTACCTGCGGATAGGGGACCTGGCCTGGGATGATACCTGTCCCCAACCGAAAGTGCTAATGTTTACTTTTTGAGAATGCGCGTGGCCCAAATCATTTTAATCTCTCCGATGCTGACCAAGGAGGTGAAAAGGATCTCATGAAGCAGCCAGGAGGCATGACTGAGGTGCTGCTGCTAGTCGTGGACTGTCGAGAGTGCTGGGGACAATTCCAGGGGACTAAAGGAACACAAGTACTGCCAGAAACCATTCTCAGTGAAAAATGAGCAAGAATAACGTTTTAGGAACAGCTCCTTTTTCCTCACAGTTTTTTCTGAGTTTTGAATCATGTTCATCTTTTCACCAGAAGCTATGCTGCCCACAGTCTATTGAGTTCTTGTTGGCTCAGCATTTGAATGTGTCGGAGCATCATGTTGTATCCAATATGGCTCAGTGAGAAGGGGTGATTTTTATGTGAAGGAACTATAGAAGCTTCTTTGCTGCCGAGGTTTGCTCACAAATACCTCACACCTCGAGATAGTCTCAGACCCCTGGGATGTGTTAATTGCACTTAAAAACATCCTCACCATAACCTCTGCTCACTTTTCGGAATCCATCATTCCTATCTGCTCTCTCCAACACAGTTTCACCCAACTATTATATATAAATCTTTAAATTAAAACTGTAGTCTGGTGACTTCTAATAATGAAGTATAAACAGATAATAATTAGATTCTAATGCAAAAATTATGTCTTTACGCATTATTCAATGCACTTAATTTTTTGAGCAAAGTATAACTTTTTTCAGACTGCCACCTCTGGGAAACAAGGTTTCAAAACAAGCTACTCAAGAAAAGCAAATCATCTAGGCAGGTGCAGTGGCTCATGCCTGTAATTCCACAAAATTTTTGGTGGCCAAGCCAAGAGGATCACTTTAAGCTGGGAGTTCAAAACCAGCCTGAGCAATATAGGGAGACTGTGTTCCCTATATACAAAAAATAGAAAAATTAGCTGGGCATGGTGGTGTGCACCTGTAATCCTAGTTACTTGGGAGGCTGAGGCAGGAGGATTGCTTGAGCCTAGTAGTTTGACTAGCAATGAGCTATTATGATGCCATGGTACTGTAGTTCAGGCAACAGAGTAAGACCTATCTCAATAAATAAATAAATAAATAAATAAATAAATAAATAAATAAATAAATAAATAAATAAATGAAATTGTTTGAAATTTAAAGATTCTGTGATAGGAGGAAAAAATTGAGAAAACTTTTAAAATGTGCTTCTACCTGTGTAATGTGATTAGATTCCCTAGAAATTAAAGCACACAGGTTTGAGGCCTGGGAAAATGAATGAGAGTGATTATGGGCAGATGAATAGCCTACAGAAATATGTCAGAAAGTAATACATTCACATGCAGTCCCAGAATCCCCATGCAAACTCCCAGTTATAAGAAATTTGAAGAGGGGATAAATGTCCCCAAGCACACTTTTAGAGGGATAACACAAACAAATTTTTTTTCTCCTTTATTTCAAATCAGTGTGAAGCCTGCTAAATAGAAATTACTAGTCTAGAAAACAAAAGCATTGGAGTTGGCACTACGATGTAATTTTTCCAGAAAGCTCTTTGGACTTCAGAATTGACCTAGTGGAATATCAGCTGTCGTTTATGACCATTCACAACTGTGCATGGTCAGGCCATAAATAAACATGTTCGCTTCATTTTCTATGTAAGAGCCTGAAATGCTGGAATGGTCTTAGATATACTGACTCTTTCTCACTGGCAGATATTTGAAGACTTTTCTGACTAATCAAGGTAGAAATCAACATTCTTCTTCATGAGACACTAAGTTCATTTAAGCCATAAGACACTGAGTTCATGACGCTAAGTTTTTCTTGCCTAAAAAAAAAAAAGGTATGTTTGCGGTATTTTGATTGTTTGCAGGGTTCATTGAAATTCTCAGATGAAGTTTGACTTTGTATGTATGAAATAAGCATGAATACGATTTAGCAGCCATATTATTCCTATGCTTTCGATGAGTATATGATAATTGGATGTAAGTATCAGCCATCCTACTGATACTACTCTGAATTTAAAATAACGACAATTTAATGCCAGATTGGCTACCCAGGTGACGGGAAATAGGAGAAACAAAGTGGGGGACGATCTAACGAGTAACAGCAGTAGGAAGCCGTTGCCCTTGGCTTTCGTTACCTATTGTTGTGTTACAAGCTACTCCTAAACTCAGCGAATTAAAACCACTAAATTATTACCTCACAGAGTTTCTGAGGATGGAGAATGTGGATGTGAATGAGATGGGTTTGTCTGCCTCAAAATCTCTTACCAAGTAGTAGTTGAGCTACTGACCTGGGCTGTAGCCTTGCCTATGGGTTTCTGAATAGGGAAAGGAATTTGCTCCCAAGCTTACTCCTGTGATAGGCTTTGGCCCCTTCCCTTCTCCACAGGGAAGCCTGATGAGATGGCAGCTGGCTTCCCCAATGTGTCTAGTCTAAGACAGTAAGAAAGAAATTCAAAGCAGAACCCCGTCCTTTAAAAAATTTTTGTATATATTTTTTAATTCTTTATTAAATCATTACTGTGTACATTAATGCATTTATGAGGTACAATGTGCTGATTTGATATACAATGGGGAATGCTTACGTCTAACTGATTAACATAACCACCTCCTCGCTTACTTATTTGTTGTGGTAAGACTTTCATACCAGAAACACGTCTTTTAATAGCTAAGTCGTATTCCATGCTTCTGCCATTTTCTAATTTGTTATAAATGAGTCACTAAATCCAGCCAGCACTGACGTGATTACATAAAGGTGTGAACACCAGATGGTGGACACATTAGTTTGTTAGGGCTGCCGTAACAAAGTACCACAAACTGAGTGGTGGACAGAAAGATACTGTCTCAATTCTGGAGGCTGGAAGTTCAAGATCAGGGTACTTTGGCACTCGTTCCTCCTGGGGGGTGTGGGGCAGAATCCATTCCGTGCCTCTCTCCCGGTTCCTGGTGATCTGCTGGCAGTCCTTTGCCTTCCGTAGCTTAAAGGCTCATCGCCCCATTCTCTGCCTTCTTCTTCACATGGCGTTCTCCCTGGGTGTATGCCGTGTTCAATTTCCCCTTTTTTTAAGGATAGTGGTCATATTGGATTAGGGCCCACCCCAGTGACTGTATTGTGACTAGATCTGCACAGATGCTACTTTTAAATATGGTCGCCTTCACAGGCCTTGGAGATTAGGACTTCAACATATCTTTTGGGGGGGATGCAGTGTAGGCCATAATTGTGACCAGTGTCATCAGAGGCCACCTTAGATGTGGACCACCACAGGTCTGGAAGACAACAGAAGGGGGCAGTGTTAAACAGCCCACTACACTGGGGATACCTGATAGAGCCTAGGGCCACTGTAGGCTGTCCAGATGGAGCTGGAGCCACGGAAAAGACTCGGTTGCTGTGAAAATGCTACACAAATGGAGAGGGAGTGGGAGAGTAACCTGATCTCCTCCCCACCCTGCCCCCCCACCCCAAAGTCTACAGTCCAGTTTCTCTTGCTGGAAGTCATTTTCCAGGGAGCCTGACAGAGTCAGCCCTCCCATAAGACTGAGCAGGGCAGAGGAAAGGCAAGGAAGGGATCAGAGGGTGAACAGTCCCCAGGACAGGCAGGTGTGTATTGCCTACAATCTGCAGCAGGGTCCCAGAGTGCTGCAGGAGTGAATATAGATCTGCAGGATATTTTAAATGCTTTGAGGTTAACACAGGATTACTTGATATCTGTTGGGTACAAAATGCAATGCTAGCTCAAGGTAATCCACAGGCCTCACGTCAGATTGTGGTACATTCCTTTCTCGCGTCCTGCAGTTGTTGTGTCCTAACTAGTTTAGTCAATGGAAGTGGGCATGTCCATGACTAGAGAAGCTGAGAAAAAATTCCTAAAACACCAAGTGAACTAAGTGTCTAAGCGACTAAACCCTGACATTAGGCATTACCTCTATTATTACCAGCCACGGCTTTATTTATACAACATAGCCAGGGAGGTTAAATTCTTAGCAGTTAACATCCTGCCCACCATTGTCCCATTTTCACCTCGGAGCTACTGAACTCAACTAGAGAATAGTGCAGAGGGGAAAATATACAGAGAATACAAGTTTTTCCTAAAATATTCAAAGTAGCATTTGTAGATCTTGGAGAGTTGTACTTTCAGACTCAGTGATTCATTTGTGAAGTCTGCCGTTTGAAAGGAAGGAAATCTGGAGGTGTATATATATGTGTGTTATAGCCAAACTGAATAGCTGTCTGCGCCTTGCATGGCACGTGTCTGTGGCTAGATCCAGCCTCTACACCTGCAGTGCTTATTTCCGGACCAGTCTTCCTGCCTACCTGCCCACCTCCACCTGGGGCTGATGTTCCCTTTAGGCTTGTTCAGGGAAGGTTTGCTCTGTCCTCAAGTTTGGCCCAGTGGGCCTTCCGTGTTCTTGTATACTGCTGGTGCCCTCCCAATATTATGATTACTGCACTGGGCCAGAAAGTCTCTTGTGTCTCTTTCGCACTGGTTTGTAAGCTCCATGAGCAAAGGAATCATTTCTGTGTCTGGAGCACCTACTACCGAGGCTGACACATAGGTGCTCCATAACTGTTTAAGGGAGGATTGTTTTGACATCAAATTAAAAAGAAGAGGTTATAAAAAAAAAAAAGAGAGAGAGAGAGAGAGAGGTTAAAGTGTTCATTCTAGCGATACTGAGGCGGATGATTCTATCGGTGATGACATAACTTCTGTTACAGTCCTCAGAGACAAACAGGCAATGATACTTCAATAGGAAGCTCAGTGTAATAAGATCCACAGGTTCCTGCTGTGACTCAAATATGCATAAGGGAAGCTTCATTTACAGTGGACTGTTGTGCCCTTAGTTGTCTTTTCAAGGACACTCAGCAATTTCTGATTTATGTCTTAGCCTCTTCCACGTTAACTCAGTCTCTTTGGGGAAAGAAAGGTTTTCTCCTCCATGGTGATCTCACATTAGGGGATTTAAGTGCTTTTCGCCATGAGGAGGAGAGCGTCTGCTCCGTGGCCATCTTCTGACCCTTGGCCCACTTTGTGGCTTGGCTTGTCCTGCTGTGTCTATAGCCGCGAGGGCCTCACATGGGCGTCTCCCTCAACCCAAACTTGGATTTCTGGTTCTCTAGATCTTTTGGTCTCTAGAAAGCTCAAGAAACCTTGGCTGCCTTCTGTGCACCAACTCAGAGTGTGTATGTCTCTTAGGCTCTTACACATACACGCACAAATGTTATTTTGGTCACCTCAGCATCAGGTCCCTACCTTGTCAGGCTGAGTGCCAGGCTCCCTTGAGGCTGCTTACACTCTTTTCAGGATATTCCCTGGAAAGCCAGACCCAGCTGACTTTCTGTTATTCCACCAAACCTCCTTGGGGGTCCTATTATTTTACACTCCCCGCAGCCGAGACCCAGGGAAATGGGGTGTTGAAAACTGTCTCGAGACCCAGTCAGCAGGTAAACCCTTGCCTCACTTCTTCTAAACCTTTCTCTTGCTTCTATATTTATGACTTAATTTTATACTCCTTGAGCTCAGAGAAAAAAATTGTATATTTTTTCCAATTCAAAATATAACTCTCTTTCTCCTTAGTGCCTCGCTCTGACTAATCAAAAGAAAGCGTTTGGCTTTTGGAGAATTATTTTTCCTCTGGGTATGAAAACATTTTATTTGAAACTGAATGCCGAGTTATGACTTCTTTATAAAAGGAAGTATCTGCCTTCTCCTTCTCCACAAAACCGGGGCTCCTGTTCATAGCCTAGCTTTACTGGTGGGAAGGATAACAAGTTGAAAGAAGAGAGGTGGGTAAAGGCAGGCAGGAAGGGAAATTTAATATCTGAAAATATTATCCTGCTGCATTTGTAGTAATAACTTATATGCACTTGTGTTATATTTATACGAAGTTTTATAGTATGCCAAATGCTTCCAGGCATATCATCTTGAAGCAGAACAATGGTTAAAAATGATCGTGGTTCAGCCACTCACCAGGGATGGGATGTCAGATGGACTAATTTAACTTTCTTCATCTGTAACGTGCAGATAATAATAGTACAATACTCATTAGGCAGCAATCAGTGTTAAATAGGACTTCATCTGTCTGAAGAATTTAGCATAATGCCTGGTACACTTTACTAATGATTGGCATGACTTTTACTTCAAAAAATAGGGGAGTATAAATAAGAGCCACACTATTGTTTTTTAAACCAGTGTTAACCTCTTGGAGCCTGCCTTCTGTTAGTTTTTTTGAAACTCTTCTATCCTCAGTTATGAATTTCCTTCACTTTGTCTAGAGTTGGGTAAAGGGAATGGAGGTTTTTAATTGCTAAAATATTTGGCAATGAGTGGTGTCACTATATAGCCATTCTACATGACTCCGTGATGCTTCTCGGTGAAACAGGGCTTGGGGACTTGGTTCCCTGATGCAGAGTCTGGGAGTCTCTACCCCAGATTTTCTATGTAGGAGGCAGAGAACAGGGAGCTGTTTTAATTGTCAATAAACCTGCAACCCTGTGGATGTCATTGGGTCTCTGCTTCCCAATCAGATAATACTCATTTCCTCCCTTCTCCTCTGGGCCTGCCTCCTCAAGGAATTCACCCTTTAGAAACAAAAGCCAATAAGGAATATTGATGTTGGAACCTTTCTACTTTCTGTATTTAAGCAAACTCCTGCAAAAACAAAGCCCACCTTAGCATTGCAGCAAATTATCCTGCTATGCCTTAAATAAATGGGAGCAGGTAGTATAATTATGCCATTATATAATGGAAAAATAAAGAATTTGAATGGCATCTTAATTATTTAACCTGAATTGAAAGTTTTTGGAATGAACATTTTGATAATATTAAAAATGAGCAGAGAGCATCAGGCTTAATCAGATTGTATGATTTCTATCAAGCTAGTTGTTAGGATAAAAAAGGGATCAGTTTAAGAGGGACTATTTGAATCGTTTTAGGTGTTCACTCTAGTGATTGGAATGAGTTTGGAAGTATGAAGCTGGAATAAGTTTAGAACTTACCTATGTTTCTGCATGATGATTCAAGATGGAAATGCAAATGAAGACACAAATAAAAATTTGCAAGAAAACCTAGACAATTTGTAGGGGTGGTGGAGAACTTTATAATCAAGACTGGAAACTCAGAACATATTTAGAAACATATCTTTTTAAAAGTTAAAAATAATTTTGATATCTAAAACAGTCAAAAATCAGTGATGATTTTAGAAAAAGTATTGATGAAACAAATAACCAAGAGTTTGTATACATAATTATATAGAACACTTAAAACAGGAAAAAGACAAATAGTCATTAGAACTTTTTTTTAAAGAGTGTGTTCCATAAACACATGAAAAGTTGTCATAATATGTCAATTTGCTGCCTTTAACTTACGAAATTAAATAGACAGACTAAAATGTAAAGGCTGGCCTTAGGAGGCGCGAACATCAAGAGTCCATTTACACATCAATGATAGGATTTGTTATTTGCGTTTAGAAGAGATGTGACGATACCTATTATAATAAAAATTAAAAACATACATATCTGCTGGTCTAGGAATTTCACTTATAGAAATGTACTCTATAGAAATAAAAAGCCACCTACAAATGGAATGCATGCAAGGATATTAATTGCCACATTGTTCGTGATAGCTAAATAAATGATGACATTCACAGCAGGAAAGGTATGCATCTACTAAAAGGGATGAACTGGAGCTCTGTTAGTCAGCTTAGAGAACTTTCCATGAAATACTGGCGACTAAGCCAATAAAAATGTGGAGAAACATGTCTAAAAATTCAATTTTTATAAAAAAAATGCTCTCATATAGATGTCCATATGTATGTGCATGTATGATTTGAGAGGCATATACTAGGTTTTATCACATTACCGGGGGGTGGGGTGAGAGTGGGAAGACAGAAAAGGTGATGGAGAGAAAGCAAGGGAAAGAATATCTGAACCAAAAAGAAGATGTGCATCCCTAAATAAAAATACACACACACATGCACATTAGGGAAAAAAGAACAGACCAGGATATTCTCTCAAATTTCAGTTATGGACTGATGTCTATAATACGATTGTTAACTTTGTTAAATCATCATCTATACATGTGTCTGTGTTTCTACATCCATGTGTGTATATTTCTACATATATGTGTGTGTGTATGCACACACAGTATGTGCAAGGATGTGGAAAAGTATGTGTGAGATGTGTTATTGCATGCTTTATTTTTTTAAAAAATAATCTTTGCTTTAAAAAGTTAATATGTGCCTTATAGGAAACTGATACACAAGAAGAATCACGGAACAAAGTCATCCCCACTCACAAGCAGTTGGCAGCTGGATGTGTCTTTCCGGGTGCCGGGTATGTCCATACACAACGTCCAGTTTTATGGGATTGAGATGTACGCTGTGTGTCATCCTTTCCCACACAGCATGAATATTTACTAGCTCAGAAGACCAAAGCTATATGAGTTTTTTTTTTTTTTGCAGTTTTAGCTGGGGCTGGGCTTGAACCTGCCACCCATGGTACATGGGGCCGGCACCCTACTCCTTGACCCACAGGCGTTGCCCAGCTATCTGAGTATTTTGATAAACAAGAATACTCCACTAATTCAACCAGTTAGAGAAAAATGTAACCTTGCCTTTCTTGGGACAAAAATTTCATAGAAGGCAAACACGGCGACAGTCCTCTAGATAAAAATACTGGCAAATTTCCACTTAAAATATTGCATTCCCTTAATGCTCAATTTAAAACAAAACATAAGGTGACAGGGAACACTAAATATAATGTTTCTAAGACACTATATTATCGGATCTATATTATTAAAATATTAACAAAAATTGGCCAGGCATGATGGTCCATGTCTGTGATCCCAGCACTTATGGAAGACAAGGTGGGAGGATCGCTTGACACCAGTTGGTGGAACATAGTGAGACCCAGTCTCTACAAAGAAGAGAAAAATGAGCTGGACATGGCAGGACTTGCTTGTATTCCAACTACACAGGAAGCCGAGGCAGGAGGATTGCTTCGGCCCAAAAGTTTGAGGTTGTTGTGAGCTGTGATGACACCACTACACTCTAGCTTAGGCCCACAGAGTGAGACACTGTCTCAAAAAACAAACAAACAAACAAAAAACAGGACAAACGTATGTTTCCACTGAATTACATAATGTGTTCCTATAGTATAGCCAAAAGAGATGCACATAGGTTAGTGGCTATCGTCAAAACGTAAATGTGAACGCATCTGCATACATCTCTCCTTTTACCCTTCCTTCCCCTCTGCTGCCAATCTAATGCATAAGTCTTGATGTACACTGCTCATGGTGGTTTCACAAGTCCATGCCCAAGATGCACCTGTCTTGTCATTGACATTGCACACTTTACGCAGGGAGAATGGAGCAAGGACAGGATAAGATCTTTATTTTTTCATTATCCATTGTGTTACTTGTTACACATGTACTAAGCTTACATTAATTTTGTAATTTATAATAAATTTCAATGAAGTTACCTTATAGGTATAAATTTAGACTCTTTAAATATGTTGACTCATCCAAATAATACACCAACCCTGGCCTGTGGTCAAAGTTACTGAAGTTCAATTCTGATCTTGTCCCAAGGCAAAATTATTCTATGCATGCTAAGTGATTGCTAAGATGCCATTGAGCTGTACATATTCTCATCTGCTTCTAACCAGCAGCCTGAAGAGTTAGTGACCCCATATTTATATAGACAGAAGAGGGAAATCAGAGGACATCACTGACTTGCCAGAGTTCGTAAAGCTAAATCCATACCCCAAATTTCAGGGTTTTTCTTTTTCCTTTCTATTATATTACAAGTGCTGCTAAGCAAGTGTTTTTCTATCTTCTTTCAAAAGCCTGACACCCATCCATGCCTGAGCACGGACAGGCAGAAAGCTACTCATGTCACAGAGTGAAATTTCCCTCTCTCATTGCCCAGATGCTATTTATTTTTGCCCATCTCTGATTCCTTCTCCTCTTCTCTCTGCTTGACTAAATCCTATCCATTTGTAAAAACATTTGGGTCCCTCCACTGCATGGCATCAAAAAGGATTTGGCCCTGTGAACTGGTTTGTGTTTCAAGCAAAATAGCCTGGTCTTTAAACTAGATCATGGTCAAGGTTTTCTTGGTCAGAGAGCTAAAAAAATAAGAAAAACAGAACTCATAAAAAGGCCCTAAGACGGGCAGAAGAAAAACCCTATAGCTTCAGGCTACTACAAGAAAAGAAGCGAAGAAACAAACTAAGGTGCAATCATTAAACAGAAATAATTGATGCAACTAGTCTTTAGCACTGGCTATTGTGAATGGTAGGACCAGTGCACATAAATGTCCGTGCTTTTCTTTCTTAAACTCATGCTAGACAAAATTCTTTTTCCTTTTTTTTCTTTGAGACAGGGTCTCAGTCTGTTGCTAAAGCTGGATTACAGTGGTGCCATCAGAGCTCACCACAACTTCGAACTCTTGGGCTCAAGTGATCCTCCCACCCCAACCTCCTGAGTAGCTGAGACTACATACTTATCCCACCATGACTGGCTAATTTTTAAAATTTTCAAGGAGGTGGGGGTCTCACCATATTGCTCAGGTTCATCTTAAACTCCTGGTCTCAAGCAATCCTCCCACTTTGGCCTTCCAAAGGATTTGGGATTACAGGTGTAAGCCTGGCCCAGGATTCCGAGGTGACCTCCAAAGAATCATGGCCTTGTATAAATAATTCCATCCCCTTGAATGCAGGCAAAATGAGGCACTTACTTCTAATTAGTAGAATATGGTGAAGGTGATGGATTGTCAGACTCATGACTGAATTATGTCATGTAAAACTCTATTTCGGCAGACTGTAGAAAGATTCTCCTGATGGCCTACAGGAAGGTGTAAGCTGCCATGCTGAGAAGGTCACATGGCAAGGAACTATGAGTGGCCCCTAGGAGATGAGAGCATTCCCTGGCTGACAGCCAGCAAGAATAATGATCTTAGTTCCACAAATCAAAGGAGTTAAGTTCAACCAAAAGCCACAGAGTTTGGGAGAAGACCCGAGAAGGGGTGCAGACTGACCAACACCTTGATTTCAGCCTTGTGAGACGCTGAGCAGAGGACCCAGACAGATGTGCAGGATCCCTAATCCACAGAAACTGTGGATAAGTGATGTGTGTTCTTTCTAGCCACTGTGGTTGTGGTAACTAGTTATGCTGACTCTAATACTTAGCTAGTACATAGCATGATGTCATGGAAAGACAGCTCTGGAACACAGGAGACTCAGGTCCATTTCCCTGACCTGGAGACTAGCTACAGGGCATCAAGCAAATCACACAGCCTTTGGGGTCTTCAGTGACCTGAAATGTGAAATGAAGGCCTTTTCAAGACCCCTTTAACATCTTGCTACTAACGCTTTTCACTAACGTTGAAGTTAATTGCTGCAAATTTTTTTTTTTTTTTTTTTTTTGAGACAGAGCCTCAAGCTGTCACCCTGGATAGAGTGCTGTGGCATCACAGCTCACAGCAACCTCCAATTCCTGGGCTCAAGCAATTCTCTTGCCTCTGCCTCCCAAGTAGCTGGGACTGCAGGCGCCCGCCACAACGCCCGGCCATTTTTTGGTTGTAGCCGTCATTGTTGTTTGGCGGGCCCGGGCTAGATTCAAATCTTCCAGTATGTGGCTGGTGCCTTAGCCCTTTGAGCCACAGGTGCCAAGCCAATTGTTACAATATTTTTAGCCATTTCAAATATACTCCATATTATTACCCCATACTTTAATCTGACCCACTTAATTTATTTTGTCATCGTTCCTCCCAATGCTTTAAAAACATTAAAACGTCCATTAAAATCAACACGTTCAAAGTTTGATTCAAGGTGGCAGGAAGAGATCTAAGGACCATTGCAGTAAGTCACTTAAGAAAAATCGTGTGATGGCTCAGTGACTGTGGCACAAGCGGCTAAAGCGCCAGCCACATGCACCTGAGCTGGCAAGTTCGAATCCAGCCCAGGTCTGCCAAACAACAATGACGGCTGCAACCAAAAAATAGCCAGGCGTTATGGCGGGCACCTGTAGTCCCGGCTACTTGGGAGTCGGAGGCAGGAGAATTGTTTGACCCCTGGAGTTGGAGGTTGCTGTGAGCTGTGATGTCACGGCACTCTACCCAGGGTGACAGCTTGAGGCTCTGTCTCAAATAAATAAATAAATAAATAAATAAATAAATAGAACTACTTAAAAAAAAGAAAAAGCAAAATCGTGTGATGATTATCATTACCTGTTAGACATTTCATAGTAAAACTGACAAGCAAGATACAACTGAGGTCAAAAAAACAGGAAATGGTAATTTTTCTGGAACATTTGTAGGACTGTGAAAGATGAGTTAGATGGGATTCCTGCCTTTATTTCTGGAACATTACACAATGTAGGAAAACAGAACAAACTCTTGGCGTCCCTGGGGAGAACTGTGCACTCCCCTAAGGTGAGGTTTTTACGTCACAAGGCAGCACCTTTTCCTGAACACAGGATGCTGGGGGTTCAGCCGATTTATCTTAACAGTTATACACAAACAAGTAAAGTGAACAAAGATGAACCCACTGACTGTTTTATTGTACTTTGTCACTATTACGAGGCATCATATTTCATATTTAGTGCAAGTAATGAGCCTTGGTGAAGCGAAGCCCCACGCTGTGCAGGGTAAGTGGTATATTCCCTCCTGATCCTGCAAGGCGCTGTAAACAAAGATGACTTTGGCTATAAATAGGACGCGGGTCAGGAAATGTTTCATGCAAGTATTAATAATCAATGCACTACCCAGACAGGATAAGGTGAGGATTGGGATAATTATCATCTAGTTAGGGAAACGAGTGAGAGCCAAGAAACCAAGAAACAACTTCCTTGGCTTTAGGTGGCAGTTGCTGTGACCTGATGAAGGATTCTTCATTAATTTAATTTTCCCCCTTTGCACGGATTTAGCTCCACAGTTGACACAAGGGCACTGAGGCTTACTCTAGGGGTGAGCTCTAGGAGCACAGGGGTTGGCCGTCATTTGCAAACTCACCGCCGACTGGAAACAAAGCTAGGAGCCAGAGCTGCCAAAGCCAATCACTGCAACCTGTGGCAGCCTCCCCTGCCCGGCTCGCCCACTGCCCGGAGTGGGTCCCTCCCCCACACTCCTACACAGCGTGGCTGGCTGCAGCTCTCTCCGCACCTGTCGCACATCCTGGTTTTGGCAGAATGAAGTGAGGAGACAGCTGGAGTCATTATAGTTCGTCTGTTTGAAGGTTGCCCAAATGAAAAACAAACAAACAAATCTGGTGAGTTTCATGTTTCTTTTAAGTGTACAGAAATGCAGCTGCTAAGTTGTGTAGGAGATCAAAGGAGCTTTTTAAATTCAGGACGCAGAAGTATTCTCCCTGGTTTGATCCTTGGTGGAGATTTGTTAGCAGACTTTAGAAGGAAGTTGCGAAAGAAGATCAGGTCTATTGAGCTCGTCTAAGTTGTGAAAAGTTCTTTGTAAAGCTCATTAAGTGTCCTCCTTGGCATCTCTGTGGAGAGTATGACAGTGCCCTGAGCCTGGTGGTTGTATTTCAGGTGTAGGAGTCAAGTGCAAAGGTGAAAAACATTTATTTAATAGACAGAGGGATAGGTAATGTGATTGATTGCCTATTTCTTAGAAAGAAGGGTGTGTTCTCAAAGAGGTATATCTGAATGTCAAAATATATATAAAGATAAATTCAATAATTTCAGTACTTTGAGTGAAACGAAGGTTAATCTTAGCTTCCAAGTTCGAGGTTGTAATCTTTTAAAAATATTAAGGCATTATATAGGTTAAGTAACTGGGATTGTTTTCAGTACATACTGTAATATTTTAAATAGTTTAGATTCCAAAGGACTGGGGCAAAAAAAATGGGTATTTATTATTTCTACTAGATGTTAATTTTCTTAACATTTTAACTCATAAAAGAATGTAAAATTACTTGTCATTGTGGGTCACAATAGCACAAATAAGTTACAGTATTTAACTATTAACATTTGATAAATATGAACATCTTAAACATATTTTTTAAAGTTGTAGTTTCAATTTTATTTTAGTCAGCATTGATTTCTAGGCTGGTTTACAAATGGTTCATACTGTAAAGTCATTTTTCTTTAATTTGATATGCTTTCAATCTCTTTTTTATCCATCCCACTACTCTAGCAGCAGAAAATTTTTAAAATGCTGTATGGATAGAACTAACAGAGCAAGTGTGCCCTATAATACATTTTTTAAAAGTTTGTAATATATGTATGTGTAATAAAATCTATTTTTGGTTTTTCTTAAGATTTTATTTTTCCTGTTTGTTCTCCAGACTCAACTGGTTGTTTTCAGCTGACTTTTTTTTTTTTCCTGACTAAAATATTAGATTCAAAAATTAATTTCCATCTGGGTTGTTTTAATCTACAAATTTAATTGAGAACTGCTTAATACCTAGATATTTGGTCAAGTTCTAATCTTATTTTGCCAGCATTAAGGGGCTTAGGAGGGAAAAAGAGAATATGAGTGTGGAAGAGTCCTTGAATTAAAAATGTATAAAGGTTAAACATCAAACACTCATGGCTGTCATCATAACAATTCTAAATCATAGCTGACCATGGATATTGATCTCTTCCTCCAATAAATCCTCACCTCCTTGATGTACCTTATTCTTCCGTTCACCTGATTTTCATTTTCTTAGCCTCTGGGATGTTAGCTCCATAAAAGGTAGGTTTGAGGACAGGATCCCCCAAAGGTAGGTTTTCATTTCAGATTCACACCACAGAGTGCTGGTTGGGCTACCCAGTCTTGTCCCAAGGGAGTCTTGTCAAATTACCGAACTCTATTGCTGGTTGGTTCTTAAATAGAAGGCAACTGAATACTTGTATACATCTAATTGCAAGAGAAACTCTTTTGAACTATGTGTGTAAGATTTCTGGGAAATGAAACTTTAGAAAAGTTTATAGTCATTCATTAATTCTTACTTGTTTTCCCTTAAATTTGAAGGTTAATTCAGAAGCATTTTAGTTTGGGGATTGGAAAATGGTTTGACTGTTGGGAAGAAACTGTGATTGTCTATCTTCTGTCTTCTGTGTAAAATGTCCCCGTTATTATTAGTTTTGGGTAAATGGAAGTTTTCATTTTCTAATTTATAGTTTAAATAAAGCCAATAGATTTCTAAAACAAAGCCTCCAATATTAATTTCACCAGGTTTTTGACTGAAGTTTGTGTATCACAAGGTGCGTGGGAGTGGAAAACTTTATCAAGGTAGTTGCTTTTAAATTCAAAGCAAAGTTCATGTAATTTTTGAAAAATAAATTTAAACATGAAACGTGTTTATTGTAGATAAATTAGAAGATATAGAAAAGTATAGAAATGGTTATAAAAATCACTCAGTCACAACAGGTAGCAACTATTAAATATCACGGTGTATTTATTAATACAAAATATATATAATTAAAAAATTGAATCTTACTATATACAAACTATGTTCTGCTTTATTCCCCACAAAACATTATTTTTAAGCATTTTTGGCTGTTTTAGTAACTATATCATATTCTGCAAGATGGATAAATCATAATACTTTTAAATATTCTCTTGTTGATATTTAAAAGCTCACTTTGTATCAAGTGGATACACGATTTCCTTGGTTGAATCTATAGTTGATGTTGAAAATACTGGCTCTTCCCTATTCCCCAAATGTGGATATTTTCACTTCTACAAAATGGAATATTTCATTATGGAAATAAAGGAAGCTCTTTAAGTGATTTCTACACCTTCATTTTAATTTTGATAAGCATTTGCAAACATCTTTTATTACAGCTAATGTTCAGTGTGGTTTTACAAAGATTGATTTAAAAAGACTTAATAGACCATTAATACATCAAGGGAGCACCTTGTGAAGATTCTCCTTTAGAAATTCCTTAGAACCCTTTTCTCCTGAGGGGTGCCATCACACTTGTGTATTTGCAAGCAAATAGGGTATTTGACTTTATTAAAATTCTCAAAGTACTTTTGGTACCAGTACCACTAATATAACAGTAGTAGGATCAGCTGAGCACCATGGTTTCAGGTGGGTTATAAAATCAGTAGGGGGTGATGGATTTTTGAAAACTAGTTATCAGCTACTAGCTTAAAATAGCATCTGGTCAACAGTTCCCCACTTTACACTAAAATGCTTGAGAAGACACTTTTAAAAGATGAATTTATAATACTTCTGAAGATTAGTACTGATGGTCAGCCTACTGCTAGTACCTAGAAGGTTCACTGGACTGGAAATGACTTAAGTTTCAATGTGACCAAAAATAGGAAATATCTACTTGATACCTTTTCTCGTGTTTGACTCCTAAATTACAACCTCACAGTCTACATCAAACAGGGACCTGGGTCTCCATCCTGTGAGCTGGTGCTGCTTTTGAGGAAACCACAGTGCTTTCTGTCCACGCCTCTCCTAGATGTTAGTATTTCTCTTTCTAAAACCATCAGAGATGTCAGACAACAAGAACAACTGTGGAGACAGAGGGTGGAGGAATAACGGTGGTGATGATGCCCTGTTCCCTCAGTCAGGCTCTGCCAGCCGGCACAGAGAGGGAAGACGCTTGGAGTAGTGCTTGTGTGGTAAGGGGTTTGATGGCCTCTCTCTCTTATGTCAGGGCTAAGAACAGGGCAGATGGGGCTGTTTCAAAAAGGAACAGTATCTTTTCAATACTTTCATTTTGGGGGGTGTCTGTGCACTTCACATAAAGCCTCTGCTTGTGTTAGTGGTGGCTTTGCCTTGCAAGTTGTGAGCAACCCAGACTGTGTAGACACGTGTAATACTGACCAAGGCTAGCAGAACCCTGGTGTGAATACTGCGAGACCCTGGAAGTTGGGAGCAGTACAATGGGTCTACCTTCCAGAAGCATATCTGAGAAAGGGATGTGACCAGCACCCGAGTGTACTAAGGAAATTCTCAATACCTCCTTGTCTGTTGGCAAACACTTGGCTAAATAAAAAAATGAACAGTATTGCAATATTGTTATGTAACAGATGAGTTTTAAGAATACTGGAAGGAAGATAATCTGGTCACCCTCTGGATTAGTAAAATTATGAGATTACAAGTAATATTGATTTTCCTTTTTTATTTTAAAAATAATATACATAAGCTCGGTGCCTGTAGCTGAGTGGTTAGGGAGCTGGCCACATACAATGGGGCTAGCGGATATGAACCCGGCCAGGGCCTGCTAAGCAACAATGACAACTACAACAAAAAAATAGCCATGCGTTGTGGTGGGCGCCTGTAGTCCCAGCTACTTGGGAGGCTGAGGCAAGAGAATTGCTTAAGCCTGAGAATTTGAGGTTGCTGTGAGCTGTGATGCCACAGTACGCTACTGAGGGTGACATAGTGAGACTCTGTCTCAAAAATAATAATAGTAATAATATCCACATAATATTTTAGTGATCAGAAAAATGAAGGTTATTCTTATCTAAGAAAAGAAAAACAACTATGTCTTGTATTTTATTTGTGCACTGACAATGCAGTTGGAATCTTTCTTTGTCTTGTATTTTATTTGTGCACTGACAATGTAATTGGAATCTTTCTTCTCTTTTTGCTTTTTCCTAATTTGTGAGGATGTCTAATAAGAAACACCAATAGGGCGGCGCCTGTGGCTCAAAGGGTAGGGCACTGGCCCCATATACCAGAGGTGGTGGGTTCAAGCCCAGCCCTGGCCAAAAAACTGCAAAATACAAAAAAAAAAAAAAAAAGAAACACCAATAGTTCTATTTGCCTTTCGAATTGACATCTCAGTGAAGGCCACCTTTGGCTTTGTCACATTCAAGTTAGTTAGGTATGGTGGTGGTAAGGAGAAGATTGCTTGGTCAACCAGATTTTCTCAGTTGCTGGAGTGTCACTAGAAACCCCACCTGAAACAACTCCTAATCTCAATAATCTCCCTCCTTGCTCTGGTTAGAGAATATCATAGTGTGCTGGGCAATCAAGGTTATGTGATCTGGTGAGCCAGATCCGATTAATGTTTTTAATTGTGTTTTCAAGATCTAACACACCCAGGGAGATTTGTTCCAGATGAAGGCAGCACAAAATGAAAAATAAAATAAAACCCTCTCCAAGCACAATATTGTTCTAAATATTTCTTTGAGGCATCAGCAGGTTTTAAATCATTGGAAGATGGGTTGAAGGCATTTTCTACATCATTATGCCTTGTCTTGGTTACTTGAAATAAATTTTAGTTTTAAAGGCTTTTCTGCACAGCTTTATTCTCTATGCCTGTCATTGGTGATCTCACCCATTATATTAAAATAAAAAGCATTAGGAAAAGATATATAAGTCATAGCGTGGATAACTGTTACTCTAAAGAGTATTTTATGTCACACCAAATGTTTTCTCATACTGCATAAAAATTTTTGCAGGTATGTGTATGTATGTGTGTGCTTTGAAAGTTCAAAGACAATACAAAAACTTTGTTTAGAAAATATGGTGTGAAAGGCATGTGTAATAGAGCAAATCATTATATAGGAGTTAATAAAACAACACTTCTGACTGCTGTTTGTCTAAACGCATAAGCTGTTATGATATTTACAAATATCAAACCAGGGAATTTTTTTCACGTGGGAACTTCTGAAAGCTATCAGTTTTCTTGCTTGACAAAGATATCTTACAAAGCAGAACTACATAGTATTTATATTATTCCTTGGAATCTGTAAACAAAAAGAAATTTGGGGGGAAGATATTTTACAAAGTATGATGTGGATTTAGGTCAGTAGATACCTCAAAACATTGGACTTGCAAACTGACTAGGTTCGTCTTGGTACTCTTGGTTTAACAACTAGTTCTTACTACTTACAACTAAGGAAATATGTTTTCTTAGTGAGATGATACTCCACATTTGGTGGCATTTTGGTTTGATTGTTGATGTTGGGAAGTATTAAAGATTTATCTGTAGTATATATAATTATGTGAAACACAATTAAAAGTCTAGTTTTTACTTCTCTTTGATTTTGCATTATGTTGCATTTTTTCTTTGAATTTAAGTAGCCCCTTAGAAAAATTTAAAAAAATTCCTAGATCTCTCCCTTACAATTTTAAAGAACAAAAGAAACTCATCATAATCAGGGACCTTAGGTGTCTGGCAAATAAAACCTTGTTTAGAAAATCAATTTTATGTTAAATCAGTCACCCAGATTATACAAAATTAATTGTGACAAGTCTGGACTAAGAGATGTGGTCCTTGCCCTAGATTAGCTTGTGGGAAAAATTTGCACAGACATATGAGGTGAAATCTGATGCATTACTAACTAATATCTTCATAATGTGCACACTGATAAGCCACAGGGAACTTGCAACAGGGCCTCTGCATTGTGAAGCTCCACTTTTTAGGTAATCAATGAAGCAGTTTGTCATGAAATTCTTCCTAGAAGAGATTCCATAATCTCTAAAACAAAATAAATATATAAACCCATTTCAACTGTTTAGGTTATGGCCACTGCTACCGTTGAGGGTTTGTCCCTTATTTAGATTTTCACGTAAAGTTGAAGTCACATAAAATAGCAAATCACAGGAGCATATTGGGCTAAATATCATAACTTTTTGAAATTGGTGGTTGGAGTTGGCTTGACGTTTGTAAGCTATTCACAGTGGGATAATAATTTGTTGACCACAGTGGGTGGTCTGGAGCAAGTGTGGAAAGTTGAGCATCTTTGCAGACTGGGCACTATCACGCTATCATCCTATTATCATTTTGATAGCCACATTCACCCCTTTAACACACAGGTTCTGGAAATACTGTTTCTTTACCTTGAAGTCCAGAAGCAGCTCTTTGAAAGCAAAATGTGCAGATACTTGAAAGAGATGATGATTCAGGAAGCTAATAGAATAAGAACTATTTGAAATTGTCTCAATCTGAATACAGTTGCTAAAATAACAGTGTAGTTTGATTTTAGTACAGGAAAACAAAATGCAAGCCAAAGATATGTTTTTCTTTTAAATAAGCCTGGAGAGGAGCAGAGAAAGCTTCCTTCCCAACTTGCATAGTTAAAAGGATTTGATTTGTGTAGAACCCTAGGTTATGTACATATTTAAGGTGGAAATTTTGCGGAGATAGCTATTTATTTAATCGTTCCCTGTATTATTTGTTGATTGATTCTATTTCTCTTTGGTTATGGTAGATGTGTGTGTTATGATTCACTAGCAAAACCTTTGTCTGTAAACATCAGGAGACCTTGCCAGTTCTAAATTGACAGTTTGGCAAATGCGGAAATCAACATTGGTGCAGAAAAGCTAAGATTTCACAGGCAAACTGTTTTGGGTGCCATTTGATGTGGTAATGTTTGGAAAGAAAATCACTTTGAGATTATTAATTTGCAGCAAAAATTTGGATAGTTATAGCATAATCTGTTGAACTGTGGCTACTCTTTTCTCCATGCTAACCTTGCATTTTTTTTTTTTTTTTTTTTTTTTTTTTACCATTTTTCATTCACAACCTTCCCTTTTATCTATACCAAAGCGGAAAGCTAAAATTGAATATGGGATTGGAACATCCCTTCACTTTTTTTGTTTTTGGTAAAGTGACCATTTGGGCTGATTTTAATTTGTGATTTATGTAGGCTTTCTTCTGCTCAAACTGCATGTTGAGTCTGTCTCTATCAGTGTTTATTAAAGTGGGAACAAAATCGTGATTGCCAGGGGCAGGACCGTGGGATCTGCCTCTACAATAGGCATCCCCAGATAAGCTGAAAGAGACCTTGTTTTAGATGTTTCAGAAACCATCACTTCCTGTCTGAAATGTTGTGAAAGGAAGCGAAATACAGCTCCCTCCCATCCTCCCCCCCACCGCCCCATCTCACACACACACAAGGTTTTTTACCTGAAATTTTGATGAAGTCTTCATGTGGAAGAAATTAACCTGAATGGCTAAAATTGGGTCTAGGAATTTAGATTACTCAGTACTACCATGGGGTATTGCAGAGCTGACAGGTAGTATAACTTGTTGAATACTCCGAAATGATTTAGGTATAATTGCTATGGAGGCAAATCATTTTCAATTTATTTTCTGAGTTTCAAAAATATGAGATCAATTATTGTCAGTCATTGTCATCATTAGTAATGGCAATTTAAAACATTGTGCTTTTAAAGTTGAACTAGGAGGTCTGGATTGGTTTCTTCAATGTAGGGAAAATCTCGACAGAGAGCGGATAACACAGCAAAGAAATATTCATATGGAAATAAGTCAATACTAAAATCTAATACTATAAAATTCAGTCATTTGTGTTTGTGTGGATGGTTTCAAGTGAAATTTAACTGTTGGTCTGAGAGACTCTTCACAAACCAAAATGATGGGTTAAATATATGCATCTAAAATGTAAAGATGATATGCTACTGAGGACATTATCTAAAATGTAAAGATGATATCTATCTTTATATGCGTCTAAAATGTAAACATGATGTGCTACTGAGGACAATAAAATGAGGTTGTCATCACTACTAGGAGAGGCATAAACCAGCAAAATTTGCTGATTTGGGACTTTTAGAAAACATAAATTTATTAATAAAACCAGCTGATTTCAGGCATATGTTTTAGAGAACTGAATGGTCTGTGAGGGAAACAGTGTTTAATAAGGTTCTAGGAAGGCACAAACAAAAGCAAATCTTTGTCTTCTTTGGGTTCCTAATATTTGCTAGTTCACAACTAAAAGTAACTTTACATTACTACATGAGAAATGCCATTTTATACACAGATGATGATTAAAAAGAAGGAAGAAAGAGTTTTAAACTTTGCCTGGGCCAGTTCTGGAAGATTTGTCAGAACTGATGACTTTTGAGCTGTTTGTGGATAGTACATACTCAAGAAATGTTCACCAGACATCATTCTTGTTACTCCTTATGATAATTGATCTAGGAATCAAGTATGTTTTTGATGATTTTCTCCCTGAGTTGAACTTAACTTTAGTCTGTGGTTTTGGATATCTTGGTTTTCTGAGTGTGTTTCTGTCTGTAGATTCTAAAGGAGTAACAGTGAAACCATTTGGGGTTTTGATCAAATGTCCCTAACGCTGTTAAATATGCTGTTTAAGTTTCAGAGACCCAAGCCTTTAAGCAAATAGCTCTGGAAATAGTGTTGTTGTTGAGGTGAAACTTTTGTGAATGGGAAAGGATATCACAGCAGTACTTAAAGGATAGATTGAAATTAAAAAAAAAAACAACCATGGACTAGGAAAGAACATGACTGCTAACTATACGGTGTGTCTGTCTGTTGCGGAAAGTTCATAGTATTGATTGAGTGGGCTGGGTGATTGGGTTCTTTTAGCCGTTTCTTCTTCTATAGCTATTTCCTCTTCTATAGCTAGAAATATAAGAGTTCATAACAGAGGAAAGATAAATAAGATGTTGCATTTTAAGTGAACAACATAAGTGACATGTTTAGACTTTTGATTGCTAATTGAAGAGAAAACTGGCTGAGGATGGGAAGCAGCTTGAGGCCAACTTGATGTTTTTACCACATTCAAAATTTAAGGCTGACCTCCTGGAAGGGTATTTAAAAAAGTGCGTGGTAAGTGGTTAAAGGAAACTTGATGTATTAATGAGAAACATACTTAACTTCTCTAAAATTTGCTTTTGAACTAACATAAACCTTAAAAATGATGCTCATTTAATGAATAGTTTTAATTTGTAAAATTTTCATAATTTAGCAACTAGAGGAACCTAGGCTGTTATGAGATAGTTCTGAATAGAGTCACCTGCATTTGTGGTAGGGCACTTACCATGTAATTTGATTTCTATGACACAGAACAGCCTTGCCATTTAATGATGTTATATTAAAAGTTTAATTTCAGCTCTTCCTGAAAGGGAAGGAGGGAGGGGAGTGGGGTCTCAGCATGTGGCATATCTTATACCCTCAATGAATAACAATAAAGTTTTCAGAAAAAAAAAAAGGGCGGCACCTGTGGCTCAAGGAGTAGGGCACCAGCCCCATATACCAGAGGTGTCGGGTTCAAACCTGGCCCTGGCCAAAAACTGCCAATAAATAAATAAATAAATAAATAAGTAAATAAAAGAAGAATAGCCATGGTTAAAGACACAAAATAAAAAAAAATGTCTGATTGCAGTGGAAGTTGAGGTAAGAACTAAAAAAAATGCTAAATACTAAAAAATACAGAGAAGTGACAGGAAATGCTACAATGTTTCTTTTCTTTTAAAAATATTGTGCGAAGTGTCTGGTTAAAAAGACCTTAGAAACCTTTGGAAAGCAGGAGGCAGAAAATAATCATTTAATTGGCATCAGCTCTTTCACTACTGATGGGACCTTTCTTATTAAATGTAGAGGATGGAATATTAAGAAAAAATTAAATCTCTCTCTTGAAAGGTGAGTGAGTAGAGCACAGTTCAAGGATTGCATGTGACATTTATCAAGCTTCAGAGGAAAAGGGGTTTGCTGATCTCTTGTCTTCCAAACATTAGAACAATAATTTCTATATATATCAATGATATACATCACATACAAGCACAAGAAGAAGGCTGACATTCTGAAAAAAAAAAGTCTAATACTGTTGAAAGAAATGGGTAACTCTGTGGCTGTTCCCTATATTTCTTTCCTTGGCCTTTGTGGCTTTATTTGAAGCTATTACGGCTCTTAGTGTATTCTCCCATCTAAATTATTTTTAGCATTAAGAATGAAATTTCTAATCATCTACCGTCAGAATCTAAGATAAATTATTACTTTGGCATTACGTGTCTAGAAAAGGAATTAACTCTAATTGACCTCAAGATCGTAAGAGCAAAAACTCTTAAGTGTGATTCTATACATCCATCTTCCGGTATTTTAGCAATCAAGCCATAAATAACACAATCCTGTTGTCTTTCTGACTCACCTCTTTATGAAAATTCCTTCCAGCAGAGCTGACGATATTTGAGGAATTGAATGAACTACTGAGGCTTTTTATAGAAAAGTCTCTTTTGAGGGGTGAACAACCAATTGCCATCCTGAACTTTTGATCACTTTAATTAGAGACTATTTGAGTGCATTAAGGTATGACAGTCTAACTTTGGACTTTTGTTTGTATTCATATATCGCCAATTATTCTCATCATTCTCACAATTTAGCCTCCTCTCACAGAAAAGTATACCCTACCGAGTGCTTCCTAGAGATATTGCAACCACAATTTCTGAACTCGTTCAGGGAGCTGAGAGCCTGAATGTTGGGGAATTCTTTGTAGCTTAGCAGAGTAACTATAGAACGAACAGAGTTATTAAACATATATTTGGAACTCAATCATACATTATGTCATATTAGATTCTCTTATATTTATGTGGTAGTAGCACAAAGGTTGAAAAAAATTATAGAAGGTTGACTTAGTCAGTAAATTGCTTATTGACCCATTTTTTTCCTTTGAAAATTGGAAAAAAATGATTTTGGTTGAAAACTATTTCATGGTAACCGAATTCAAGCTTGTACCACTTGCTGTAAGACAGTCAATAAATTGAGAGGCATGGTGTTAGGTTCAAGGAAAGTGAGTTTTATTTGGAGAGCCAGCAAAGCAAGAAGATGGCAGGCAAATATCCCAGAGAACCATCTTAAGTTATGTTATGTATGAAGTTTAGGCTTCTTTTTTTTAGTAAGGGAAGGGAAGAAGGTGTTAGGTCGCAAGAGGTAACCAAGAACTACAGACATCTGAGCATCAGGGAGGGTCTTAGAAGGGTGTCAAACTTCTTTGCTCTTGGTTATTTAACTTTGGAGGATGAAGGTCAGGATGTTCCTAAAAATCCTAATGTAGCATTGTTGCTTGTGTGTATCCCCTTCTTATCTCCATAGGAGTTAGTTTCAGAAAAGCCATAGTTTTCACCCTTCTAACCTATGTGCAGAGCTCAGCAGAAACTTTATCCTAAAGGGATATAACTGCAGTGTGTCAGAAGCAAAATCGAGCAGGTCATGTTAAGCTTCCCTTCCACTATTGAAATTTAACCCCATAACTTGAAAAACATTATGCTAGAGTGTAGTGTTTCCCAATCCTGCAGGTATATTAGAATGACTGGAGTAGGGGCAAGCATGGTGGCTCATGCGTATAATCTGAGCACTCTGGGAGGTCAAGGCCAGTGGATCACCTGAGCTCAGGAGTTTGAGACCAGCCTGAGCAAGGGTGAGATCCCGTCTTTGAAAATAGCTGGGCATTGTGGTGGGTGCCTGTATCCCAATTACTTAGGAGGCTGAGGCAAGAGGATCCCTTGAGCCCAAGAGTTTGAGTTTGCTATAAGCTATTACGCCATAGCACTCTACTGAAGGCGATGAATGAGACTCTGTCTCAACAAAAAACAATCATTGGAACAATTTTTAAAGATAGTATTAGTAGATGGCAACAGCCCAAATAGATTTGCTGAGATTTTTTAGGTATTTTGCTCAGGCATTTATAGTTTTAAAAAGCTTTCCAGGTAATTCCAAGCATACTGTCAAGGCTGTGAATATTATGTTGGACAAAGTCATGTATAGACACTGAGGGAGACTGAATTGGGACTTGTCTGTGATAGGTAGGCCTGCTGTTGCTGTTACTCACTTGATGTACTGGTTGATTGTAGCAACAACTCTAGCCAATGGGCTGCTACAACCTCTCTGCCCTCAGAGGTATATACATTCTGTAGCATACAAATGAATTCCCCCAAGATATGATTACTCCTTTGCCTCCTGCTGACTCATCCTGTTTCCTAATTCTTCTGATACCTGGTTAAAATTCACTTGCCTCAGGGTATGTGGAATTGTCTAGGGGCCTGGGCATAGGGAATGAAGTCAGGCAGACTTAGTTAAAGTTCTAACTCACTGTTAACATATTGATATTTGACTTCCTAAGCTTTTCTCCCTTTGTCTCTACACTAGGGGTTAAGGGGACATTGCCAGTTGCTCGTATAAACACAGCCTGATGCTCTTGGTTGTTACCCTTCATACCTGAGACCCTCTTTCCCTTCTTTGTAACATGGTTGCACTGCAAATGGTTTTTCTTCATGACTTTGTGGTCTGGGTTTATAGCTGGATTGACATATTTTGGTCAGGGATTCTGTCTTCCTTTCCTTGGTCATTTCCAGTCTGCTTTTCATTGTCTTCAACCCCAAACTTATATATATACCAATCTTTACACTGCTTCTCTGTATAGTAGTTCTGTTCTAAATGTTGATGACAGACTGTCCTTTCCTGGTTTCAAAATGCTATAAACTTCTTAATATAAATATTGAAAAAAATATTGGTAATATAAATCTTGAAAAAAATCACATGGGACCCAGTCTTCAGTGGTTTAATCAATAAGCTAAGTAGAGTTAAATTAAGGCATTTTGAAATACAATGATTTGAAATATTTGTTCAGTCCCAAGTAGTATCACCATTTTAAACCAACATGAAGGGGTAATAGTATTTTCATGTAAAACACATTTTTCATTAATAATCAGAGGCTGTGTAATTGAAGAAATGCATGCGCAAAATCGGAGAGTCTGCCAAGAATTATCAGCAGACAATTTTCATTTATTACTTCTTTCTAATGTAAAATCAGTTTCTGTGGTCTTTTTTGTAGAGCGCAAATACAGCCTTGATCATCGCTAGGAACTGTGCCTCGTGGTTCTGTAAGCTTTCACACTGTGATGCTAAGAGCAGATGGAAGAAGCTGCTATAATATTACAATGTAGTCTCACACATAGGTGCGAAGAACCAACCTCCTAAAATCTCATAGACTTCTGCTTCTCATGGCTGCACCTGTGTGGTTTCTGCAATTTCATAATGTAACTAACAGTCCTTCTTTACAGCCTGTCTTTATTGTCTTACACTTCATGTCTCTTTCCATGATGTCTTATTTGGGATCCTGTCTCTGAACCTTGCACAGACAGGAAAGATGCCCATAAAGCTGAGACTAGGAAGGAAGAGGGGCCTAAAGGTTCAAGGCTAAGTATGTGCTCTGTGTACTTTAGACCAAGGATGAGGTGCTAAAATGTATCAGGGAGCAAAGTCAGGGACACCAAATATATGGTCAAAACTTATTGAGACTATATGCATTTGAATGAATAAATGGAGCCTCTAGCCTCTTGCTAGACATGATCACAAATTCTCATGTCTCTAACTCTCCTTCCTGAGAGACAACAAGACACCTTTCTCTACCTAATGCAGGCATCAACTAGGTAACTCAGATTCTAAGTTTTCTTTCAGTTCATTATTCAAGTAAAGCAGGTATATTTGTGAGAATTTTTCAATTTTTGCAGCCTTCTATTTATATTCCACAGTTTTTTTTTTTTGCAGTTTTCATCTGGGGCTGAGTTTGAACTCACCACGTCCGATATATGGGGCCGGTGCCCTACTCCTTGAGCTACAGGCACCACTCCAATATATTCCATAGTTGCAAAGTGATGAGTTTGAAAAATATAAAAAGATGGCTATTTAAATATTCTTCACGAAAATTAGTCAAAGAGTAACACTTTTGTCTTCAGGTTCTAGAAATGTGTGTGTGCCATGGTACTCTCCCATTCCATGAAGGGCTACCATGTATAGATTTTGTACCACACAACTTTTGGAGGGGCACCACTATTATGAAAGTGAAGAGTAACTCCTGAAGTTGTGCAGTGTGTGACCTGCACAGTTGTAACTTCTATTAACCAGTTTCAGCCACACACCTAAAGTACTTGTTTCAGGGTGACTATTTTAAATTGTCACTCTCTACAGTAAGCTACCTGCAATTCTCCTTGTGTTAGAAATAATAGGGAGTATCTGTAAATAATACAGAATCCTAGGTTCCGTTTTATGTCTGGAGAATCAAAAGTTAACAGGATCCTAGGCTCCATTTTATGTCTGGAGAATCAAAAATTCTAAGGTAAGGTCTGGGGATTTTTAAAACCTGCTCTGATGTATCGTATTTCTTGGGGGTGTGGAATTTTCTTACCATAAGACTTTGGGTAACAGAACCTCTGCCACATAGCTTTTCCACCGCCAAATCCTTTAAGTAAAGCTAAGGTTAGCTTAGTTTTAGTTAATAGGTTTTGTTCCTGGGAGCATCCCAGGAAATTTTTATAGGATCCTCAAACTTGTGTATTGAGTGAAGGTCCTCAGGGTGGCTTTTGTAAATTACTCCATTATCTAATGTTCTCAAGTTCATCTTATTTGAGTGAGAGTTGTTCTAAAACATGGAGTCAAATTCCAGCTAACAAAGAAGTCACAGTATGACTGGTAGCAGTCCGTCACTCATCCGAGGTAGGGAGGCACGTTTCTTTTCCATGAAGCCAGAAGCAAGTTATGTTCCTGGTTAATAAAACTCTTTGGAGTTCTGTCATCTTGCTCAGGCTGCTGAGTAACCGCCTGCAGCATTTCATGGGAGCCAAGCAGCACCCCATGAAGTTGCACCACTGTGTCCAGGGTATTGATGAGGAAAACCGACCATCAGTGAGGCTGACTCCATCTCCCAAAGGCACAGTCAGCAAGCGGCATGGCCAGAAGACATTTCCAGTTCTCTGGGATCCCAGCTTAGTAATATTTTCTCTCAACGTTACAGCCCCTCTCTGTGAAGTATATGTGCGTGCGCACACGTGCTTAGGCAGGAGTATAAGTGTTCTGATCTGTTAATAACTCTGTGGTCATGGTCAAAATAGATGCACTAGGCTGAGCATATGGCTGGGGTTGGTGCCGATGTGTGTGCAAGTTGTGCTGACTTATAGGGTAATGTAAGACCATTCTGTGTCTGAAGTTGCTTTTTATTGTCATTATCTCATCTAGAGGGCCATTTTGCTTTGTGGTAAAAATGAAGAAACTCCAAACCCGGAGATGCCAACTTTGGTTTGGACCTCCCAGCAGTGCTTTTCTGCTGGCCTTCACCTTGGCTTTGGTGCCTGGGGACATTGCATTTTCTCCCCACATACAGAGGACTTATGCTTCTGCACTGTGTGCCAATTACGAGCCTGGATCTCTAGGGAAGTGGATCCATGTGGATTTTGGCAGAGGACTCTGCCTGGAAGCAGTCGAGAAACAAATGTGTAGGGAATGCCTATTTCAAAGACCCTGTTATCCTTCCATTTTGGCAAAAGACTTTGAATATTATTTCATCTCAGGGATGACAACTCCTAAGTTTTTTGAGTGTTTCCTTAGTGATTCTAAATGAATAATTGTCTTTGTCATTTGCTTAGGTCACAGTGTGCCTGGTTTGCAGCTTTAGACTCTATGTGAAAAAAATCTCAGGGCAAAGTTCTGGTTAGGTAAGATAATATTCCAAGGTAGCTGTCTTCACCTTAGGGTCTTAGGGTGCAGGCAGACATCCCAAACTCAACATTCATATATACTTTTCCCTAAAATCGATGTGATCTCCCTGCCCATGACTGCCTTTCTCTTGGGTTACCATATTATTTATTATCCAACTGCAATGGTTTTGAGAGTGAATGAGGACTTATTAATGATTATGTCAAGGTAACAGGTGTTACTCTAGACCAGTAGTTCTCAACTTTTCTAATGCCTCCTAATGCTGTGATCCTTTAATACAGTTCCTTATGTTGTGGTGACCCACAACCATAAAATTATTTTCATTGCTATTTCATAACTGTAATTTGCTACTGTTATGAATTGTAATGTAAATATCTGATATGCAGGATGTATTTTCATTGTTACAAAGGGGTCCCCACCCACAGGTTGAGAACCGCTGCTCTAGATTGATTTGGACAAGATAGCATAGTATGGTCACCTTACCATTTCCTATTTTACAAAAGGAAGATAAACATCTTCCTATTCCTAAACCTTCCTAGGATCATGTGGTGAATGACCCTAGGCTGGGTAAATTTCTGGATGTGAAACAAAGGGACAATTGAACAGGCGTGGGAGCTTAGAGAATAGCCAGTAAATGTAAGGGAAAGAAGCCTTCAGTGACTAGCACTGAAAGGACTACCCTTATGTGAACCATGCAGTAAGCTCACGGTCAGACTCTGAGGCTTCTCTTGCTCCATCCTATCTTAGAATTGGAGTTCAGAAGTGAGATAGTTGTCATAGCAATGGTTTCTAACACCTTTACTTAAAATGAAAACTGAAAACAAGGGTTTTGGGGATAGAACTTAAATCTGAATTGGCCATGAGCTTCACAATGAGAACCAGTGTTCCAGATGAGGTTAAATGACAGCTATTTTATAAGTCAAATGAGTGAAATCTTTACCTCTAAGGTTTGAAAAAAAATGTTTAGGTCGTATGTATTTTAAATTACACATGTAGCAACTGTTTAACATATTACAGATTTTAAACTTGAACTTAAACATATAAGAGTGGCGTATCACTTTTTACAGTTCTTTTAGCAAAAATCTTTGAATACCATTTGGAGTACCTACATTGAGCAATCATGATGTTTCCTATCTTGGCCTCTGACCCCATCATCATTGTGACAACAATTGCTTCCACACACTTCCATATGCCACTCTCTACCAAACATGTGGAACCACTGTGGGCCCAGTAACTCCTCATATGGGTGAATTCCATGCTGGAGAAAGAAACTCCAAGAATGCAAATCAAAACTACTTTGAGGTATCATCTAAATCCTGTAAAACTAGCCCACATCACAAATTTTTCTTAAAGCCAGAGGTGGAAGATGTGTTAAAAGCAGACAACTATTGTTTTAGAAGTGGAGCTTCTAGAAATACC
>CAUYRH010085215.1:0-57206 GCA_963574655.1 Perodicticus potto
TTTTTTTTTTTTTTTTTTTGAGACAGAGCCTCAAGCTGTCACCCTGGATAGAGTGCCTTGGCATCACAGCTCACAGCAACCTCCAATTCCTGGGCTCAAGCGAGTCTCCTGCCTCTGCCTCCCAAGTAGCTGGGACTACAGGCACCCACCACAAGCCTGGCCATTTTTTGGTTGCAGCTGTCATTGTTGATTGGTGGGCCCAGGCTGAATTTGAACCCGCCAGCTCAGGTGTACGTGGCTGGCACCTTAGCCTGTTGAGCCACAGACGCCGAGCCAGAAGCAAAATATTTCATCTCCTTACACCACCTAACCTGCAAAGAAAGTGGGTTCCATTTGCTAGCTCTTTGTACGAGAAGCTCAGTTTAATCCTCTCACAGGGGATGATGGAATTTCTGCCTCACCTCCATGTTTTCTTTCTATTCTCTCAAGATCAAGACAAGAAAGACCCTACTGAAAACACTCTGTTTGGACTATTTAGGCCCATCTTCCCTCCCCCACATACCTCTCAGCCAAGGCTAAGGTTTGAGAGCGAGTGGGGGACTGTTCATCTCCTATTTTGTCAGAGTCCCATTTACCTATGTGGGACCTTGATAACTTCGGGATGAGGGTCCTGTGTCCTTTGCATAACCTGGCCTAGGGTTGATCACACTACAGTGACATCCTGTCTGCAAAGCTGCCATGCAAACTCTTCTCCTGCCAGACCCCGATGGAGTCTGCCCTAACAAGGGCCTGCAATGTCAGGGCTTCCCTGGGAAAGGAAACCCCCAGCCTTTGGAGAAGCTTGGTTTTAGGAAGCTATTACCCTACTCAGTGATTAAAAAAATAAAAGCATCTGTTGTTGTTAGTTTTATGTCTTTTTTTTTTTTTCTTTTAGGTTAAGGGAAAAAAGAAAAAGAGCTAGGTAATATGACCCTTTCCTAAACCCCACCCTGCTCTGAGTGCAATCTGGTAGTATCCATTACACAAAGAATTTCAAAGGTCCCTTTTCTGAGGCTCTCAGCCACAATGCTGCCCATTGTTTACACTTTAATTAACTTCTGTTTTACTGATTTATTTAAAAAAAAAAAAAAGATGAATTAGCCTTATGCTTACAGTTGAATTATAGCAATTTGAAACTCCTCATACCTTTCTTGAGAACTTCAAAGAATGGCAAAGGTTGTTTATGTGCAGGAAATCAAATTAGTAAAACTATTACAGTGGCTTAATGGCTTAGGGTGGTCAGGTTGATGAGAAACAGTAATTGGAAAGCTCCCTCCCAATTCCCCAGCCAAATCCAACTGTTTTGAAGCAATACTCAACTTCAAGTAGGTTTTTTGGGTTCTGACTGAGCAGTTAAAAGGATATGGCTATGCTTGTGTTTGCACACATAAAAATCTCACCAATTTCACGTGGGAAGGTCCAAATGAAAGAGAAGCAAGGAAAAATAGAGGTAGAATTTTGGAGGGAGTACAATAAAAATATATATATCCTAAATGAAGGTAATAAGCTGAAAACAAGAAACATATTTAAATGTGTAGTGAAAAATAAATTGTATAATTGAACAAAAACAAATGCCAGTCCATTCAGAAACAGACTGTGGGACACACACGGGAAGTCTAATGAAGGCTGGCTGACCACACTTCAAGCAACCTAGGGACTCTAGAGAGGGATAATTATACTCTAGTGTCAGCACATCCTCTTTCCGTAAAGGCCGTACACATAGAAAAAAGAAAAGAAATAGTCATGATACTGAGAGAAAGCCTAAGAGCTGAAGACTTAGAAATAGCCTCCTGGAAATCATATCACTGACAAATAGCCTTATCCACAGTTTGTGCAAGGGAGAATTTAGTAAAACGATGTATTCATCAGAACCATAATGATGCCTGGTGAGGAATTTTAAATTATCTAATAAAAGTAATCAAGTACTTAAAAGCCTTAAGCTCTTTATGACCAGAAAATAACTGGATTAAATGTGCTGTGAATAATGTTCTTGCTACAGGGGGCACGACATCTGCGCAGTAGTGAGCGCCAAGCCAAACCGGCAAAAGCACCCACACGACTCTCCCAGTGCACTGGTGGCTGGCTGTAAAAGGGAGTAAACCAGAACAGAAAATAAACTTTCTAAGCACCAAAGCATAAATTGCCACACTCTAAACCTTAGTTGTTAAAATGAACAGATCCTCCGGAACAAACCTTTTCCTGTAACACTAAAACACGTAATTCAGTGTCTTAAGCTTCTATAAGAAGAAGCCAAAACTCAAGCCTTAATAGAAGCTCCCAGACAGCAGTATTCCAGAGTCTGCTACCAGCCTCATAAACATTAACTAGAATAAGTTGGTCTCTGTGTAATTTAGAATAACTCAGCATGTGCCTAGAAATTGGGCTAAACCTGAAGTCTGAGTAGAATTGGAGGTAGATGTGAAGATCACTGTAAAAGTTTCAAGACAGATAGTGTTGTGGTCCATTATTTCACTTCCAAGAAACACAATCAACAGCACCCTTACCTATTCACCCGGGCAAGTTTCCACTTGCTCAGCTTGTTGGTGTTGCTGGGGGCTTCACTTGCGTCTGTCCACTCACTCAGCCTCGGTTATGAAGCTATGAAGAGAGCACTTTTGTGTGATGATTTCCTATGATTTTAAAAAGTGGGTAGAGGGAGTCTCACAGCCTTGAGCATTTGCAATAGGCTTTTAGGGTCTTTACTCTTTCCTATACAACAATTTTTCCATGGTTTCAAGAATTTAGAAGAGGCCAAACATCACTTAAAGATGAGGAGAGGATTGGGCATTCAGCAATGGCAGTGCTGAGAAAAACATCACTGCTGTGAAAAAAATGGTTTGGAGAAACAATCAAGTGACACTTAAGGACACTGAAGTGACACTACAGGTTGGATCACCTGCAGTATCCAAAATCCTGCACGATCATTTTGGAGTTGGAAAAGTTTCATCTCCCTTGGTGCCTCACACTTTGACAGATGAGCACAAGTGCATCAGAAAGCACATAATATAATGAAAATAAGAGGGAGTCAGGCAGGCTAGCGCAGACATGACACAGCTGGTCTGGTCAGTTTGGGTCCTGCCTAACCCTCAGCCCCTGTCTCCTACTCTTACTGTTTTGTAAATTTAGCTCCCACCCTAAAGATCCCTATCTTGAGTAGTTTAGGTGGATTGATTGAGGAGATCAACTTTTAAATTAGAATGTTGTTTATTTATTTATTTATTTTTTTATTGAATCATTGCTGTGTACAATAATTCAATCATGGGGTACAGTGTGCGGGCTTGACATACAATCAGAGATATTTTCATACACCTGGTTAACATACCATTCATGAGATTTTCCCATTAACTGTGTGAAAATATTTTTGATCCGTGTTTAGAAGTTTTCTCCCGACCCTTCAAGTATGCACCACAAGTGAGTCATGGGTTCTGCCCGTTATTGTTTAAGATAAGGGTTAACTGAACCTTAAGTTAGTTTGAACTTAACTGTATAGCACTGTAATGTTAGAAATGAAAGATCAGAACAGTTTTGGAGAAGCTGCCATTACCGTTCTCCAGAATCCCAGCCTCTGAATAATAAAGTTTGCTGAATCTATCCCCATCTCTGCATATTAGCTTACAGTGACAGGCAGCCGGGCCCACCTCCTCTGGTAACATATCCATGTTACACAGTGTGAGGAAATGTTTGTCATATCTAAGAGAGGTGAGTCTAGAAGCCTTTATGATGCACTACTGGGGATGACACCTGGATTTATCAGTTTGATCCAGAGAATAAGCGTCAATCAACAGTATGGATTTTTCCCAATGAAAATTCACCAACAAAAGTGAAGTGGCCTCAAAGTGTGAGAAAGAAAATGGTGGCAACTTTTGTTCTCCAAAGGCAGTCATATCACAAGTGGTCCTCTGGAGGAGCAAAGGACTGAAGACAGAAAGGCAGTCTACAAGATGGAGTCTGAGAAGTTAAGCTGAAGCAGCGCAGCTGGCCTAGTGTGCTCAGCTCACATTCTTTCCCACAGCCCCTGTGCTTACCTAGTGAAGGTTTCATCATGATTGTGAGGATGTTTGTCTCAAGAGACTTGAGGAAATAGTCACACGTAGACAATAGGTGTTGTGGTATTGGTAGAGTAAAGGTTACTTTGATAATATGATTTTTTTTTAAATGATTCTCTTAGATGTTTTGTTAAAGTGAAAATTATCTTCATGTTGTTTAAACATTTTGCATTATTCTATCAGATAACATTAAAATTTTCTAGGTTTATTTTCTGATATTCCCATTATGAAAGTTATTAAAATTGTAAGTGAGGCAGAACAGAATTGATAGGCTACTCTCACTGTTCTCCAGAATCACTGGCTTTCTGAAAATAAAGCTTGTTCAGACCTAAACCCCATCGCTGCATGTTGGCTGGACAGTGACAGGCAGCCAGACCCCTCTCATCTGGTAACATGTCTGCTTGGTGATAGACAACAGTATGTCATCAAAAGTTTCCAGGAAACTTCAAAAACAGTGGTCAAGGACAGGACCATAAGGGGCCATCTTGAACCATGATGATGTGTTCACCCCCACAGACAACATCATCATTCAGTTCCTAGAGTTTATAGAGGTTAAACTCATGACTCACCCACCCTACAGCCCTGACCTGGACCTGTGAGATTACTTCCTGTTTTCTATAATAAAGATTCTCCTGAGTGGAAGAAGGCTCTCCAGCCCTGAAGAGGTTATTCATACCTACAAAAAGTGAGCTGACCACCCTTGAAGAAAGTGAGTGGAAAGAATATGTTCAAAAATGGCTATAAGAATGCAAACGTGCATAGACTGTTGAGGCAATTATCTTGAGAAAATGAAATCATTTTTACATTTCTTAATATTTGTGTATCTCAAAACTTTCATAGTGTCCCTTGTATTGGGGTTCCAGTCCTGACTTCCCTCCACTGAGCTGTGTGATCTTGAGTATGTTTACATGAACTTCAGTATCTTCACATATGAAATGATTATAAAAAAACAAATCTAACTTCTTCTTGGGCCATTGTGAAGATCAAGTGAAGGGACTGAAAGCATTATACCATGGGGGGGAAACTTCCTTCCTTCCCTGGGGAAAGAAATTGACTTATAAATGACTCTTTTTCCAAATTAAATTAACCAGGTGCTCCTGTGGCTCAAGGAGTAGGGGGCTGGCCCCATATGCTGGAGGTGGTGGGTTCAAACCCAGCCCCTCCCCCCCCAAAATTAAGTTAACCTGAGAGACAGGTATTATATTTAAAATGATTTGGGCCAGGTTTGGTTGCTTTCTTGTTTATCTTTACTGCAATATAATGAGATAACAGGGAAGGGAAAGGAAGGGAAGACAAAGGAAGGCAAGGAAAGGGCAGGGGAGAAAAGAAGAGTGGAAAAGGAGAGTAGGGGAGCAGAGGGGAGGGGAAGGGAGGGAAGAGAAGTCAATTGTTATTTTGTTGGGTCTATCTGGTTATGAAGATACAGGAAAGGGCCCCTTCCAAAGGCCTGCTGATCTCTCAGGGTCTTTAATTCAAAATATTCTTTATACCAAAGAATCATATTTGGGGGTGAAATTTCCTCAGCTCCTTCAGTATGCATGCCAGGGTTTTGTATTCAAAGGAAATTTGGGTTTGTAAAGAAGTTTTTGAATTGTCCTGCCATTGAAAATGGCATTGTTAAAGCTTAATTACATAGGGAATGAAGAGAAATATTTTCCAAATCTTTTGGCAGGGCCAAAAATTGGGGGCCTATCTTTTAGTTATTTTTTTTTCTGGAATCAGTTATTTGAAAGACTAAATATTTCAATATTGATATTTTAATAACACTTAGGCACAGGCATGAAGTGTGATAGAAAGTGATAGCTTTTATCAAAGAGCTATCTTGGTTCGCTTATATATTGGGTCATTGCTTTTCTGTGTGTTTAAACCTGCATAAGGTCACAATTTTTCAGATAATTTAGTAAAGAGAAAATTTAGAGAGTAGGATAGCATTTTATAATTGACCACTGAGTTCTGAATAAAGTAGTTCAAACTCATTCAAAATAAAATATGGAAAATATGTGTTTTTAAATAAAATATTAGTCTAAATAATAACACACACTTGGTACAAATAACTGCGTTTGAAATTTAACGTGCAGATTACAATCTCACAGCAAAGTTTAATTGCACACTTTAGACAAATAATAAAATTAAGGGTGATTTCTCGTTGCTAAATAGTATAAAAATATTTTTTTTTTAGCCCAATGGCACCTCATTAAAAAGCAGAAAATAGGGCCATCTTCATTTATCATATGGGAAAAAGAGGACTGCCAAGTCTGCGAAATTTGCCCTTAGTCACTCAGTAGAACTTTTGAGTCCAGAGTTGTTTATTTGTTTAATCTATGTTGCTTTTTCAACTATCAGTTTTAGAATGGAAGGAAATGAGGCCGTTTAATATATTCAGACATGATTACTTATCCCAGATTTTCTCTCATAGTTCAATAGGAGAGTATTTTGAGAAATATCTCAAATCAAAATGAAACTATTATGTGCAAAATATCTCCAGAAATTAGGGTCCAGTTCCTATTACAGGTACATACAGTAAACATACACCTTTCCATTAAAGACTGCATGAACGATTAATGCACTTCTCTTTTAAATCCCAGTGGACTTGGGTCCACAGAGAACAAACTCTAGGTAAGAGAAAAACAACAGAAAAGGATTTTTAGCTGAGAACTAAATGATGTGGACCAGTCACTATCCCAAAAAGGCAAAAACACAGGCTGGCCTGAGCCTGGATGGAGGAAACTTCCTGAAGAGGATGTGGCCAAGGACAGGTAGGACTCAGAAGAACTCTGAGAACTTCGCAAGATAGCTCCTGAGCAGAGTAATTAGCGTTTAGCTGAATAAAGTCTGAACCACAGAACCATCCATGCACTTGTTATTCCTGAGGATACCGGACACATGGAAAGTGCCTCAGGACCAGTGTTTGCATCCAACAGAGGATCCCTCTTCAACTCGGACTCCACTCAGGAAATGACTCTTCTGATCAAAAAGCAGATGAGAGAAGGGGAAAACACAATCCTTTCCTTCTCAGAAGGGCAGAGACACAGAAAGCAAAATGCAACAGGGCGCAGCCTGCTTGCAGCAGACGCAGAGCTCTGACGTGGGGAAGGGGAGCTAAGACTCTGTTGCTGGGAGGACAAAATCAGCATCACTATTTACCGGCACGTTTTCCACTTCCAAAGTACAAATGATGATTTAGAATTCAAATAAACTTATTAGAAAATTAAAGATTTTCCACAGTTATAAAGGCTTAGAAACAAAATAGTCAGATCCCAGTGGGAGAAAAACAGTTTGAGAGGAAGTTAGACCGCCCATGAAGCATAGCCTTGATGAAATCAAAGTCTAATCCCTTAACCAAACCTGCCTAAGGATTTTCACAATAGGTTTGGTGAAGCTGAGCAAATCAATATTGATATCGGCCCTACCTGACAATGCCTGAGTTCCAGTACAGTTATGTTATGCTGTTTTCTTGCCTAGTCCTTCAGTTAGTGCATCTGGCTTCATCATAACAGTACATAGTTAAGAGAACCCATTCGGTTATTGTTACAGGTAGACATTTTAACTATCTCAATCAAGATCGGCAAAACCAGACTAACACCACCTGAGGCTGTAAGAAGGCTTATTACATATTATGAAACCTAAGTCTTTTTTATTCTATGAACCTCTTTATGCAGATGGATGGGTGATGGATGGATGGATGGACAGATGAGTAGATAGATAGACACAGAATAGCTGGTAGGCGATTAGTAGAAATAGATGAGAGAAAACATAAGAGAGGAGGGACAGGGACTCAAATGCCATTTCTACCTGCACTTCAAGCCTTGAATAATTTTTCAGTTCTTATTTAGCCCACATGCATATATACATGCATTGAATACGTCTCTGACTGACTGTTCTTCTTTCCTATCACTTTCAAACTATAAGCTCCCAGGTGGCAGGGCCAGTTCTCTCTGAATTGTTTCCATTAAGGAATTAGTATAGGCTCAGCGCCTGTGGCTCAGCGGGCTAAGGCGCCAGCCACGTACACCTGAGCTGGTGGGTTCGAATCCAGCCGGGGCCCGCCAAACAACAATGATGGCTGCAACCAAAAAATGGCCGGGCGTTGTGGCGGATGCCCGTAGTCCCAGCTACTTGGGAGGCGGAGGCAAGAGACTCGCTTGAGCCCAGGAATTGGAGGTTGCTGTGAGCTGTGATGCCACCGCACTCTATCCAGGGTGACAGCTTGAGGCCCTGTCTCAAAAAAAAAAAAAAAAAAGGAATTAGTATAAAATCACATGTAGGTAACAGATATTTTTTTTAAATTGGGGTCATTATGACATGACACATATAATACTAATTAAGCCACTGAGAGACAATTTGGCCCCTAGATTTTATCACAAAGGGCAGGGATGTAAAGTAGTCATGCAAAATTACTACTAAGAGGCAAGTTTAGAGAAGCAAGAAACATCAGTCAGTAAGAACTAGAGAAATAAATAAGTCTAAAAAATTCAACCAGAATATGGTGACAAGAGGTTACCTTCATATTCCCTCAAACAGCCCCTCTTGAAATGAAACCATATAAAATAAGAAATTCAGCACAACCAAAATAATAACAGATGTACATTAAGTGTTCCCAGACTTAAACACCTTGGAAAGCTGAGGTCACATTCATTAAAACTGATGCCTCCCTTAAACAGCTTTGACACATCATTTGGGCTTTAGTGGTGAGCAAAGGGGGTCTTTGAAGAAATCTATACCAGACCAGCTAAGCTCTGTTGTGCGTGGCTTTTCTGACTTTTTATTTTTATATCACTGTTCCAATTTTGTCAAAATCATGGAAGTTTTCAAGTGATGGTTCATTGTAATGACATTTTAAAGCAGGTTTGTGTTGGAGCCTACACTTTAGAAAGGCAATATTGTGGGTTTAAATACGCGCCTATTGTTTACCTGGATTCCTCTGGGCTAGCAGGTGGGTTAGAAAGCTAGTGCATTTATCTTCAGTGGACAGCCCCTGCTCTCTCCCAATGCACTACAGTTTCCTTCATTACATCAGAAGGTCAAGTCTACCTGTTATCACATCCTGAGATGGTGAATGCTCAATATACATTATTCACTGACTCTTACATACCTGAGGGCTTAGGCAATGTCTTGAAATCCACCTTAGAATGTTGCTGAAATTACTTTGGTGGTGGGGGAGGAGTCAGGGGACAGCTGTGAGTAATAGGAAGTCTGGGATGGAAATCACACCTAGGCACGTAGGTCCCAAGGAACCAGGGATTCCAAGCAACCAGGAACAGACTTTGTCCCGAGGACAAGCTCCATCTAGAAATCCTGAGTCAGGCTTCCTGTGAACACTTCTGTTATCCATCATCCTGAGATGAAATCTTCCATGTTTGGGACAGCATCCCTTCAACATAAGTTCCTAGTAAGCTTGTCCCTCAATACATGCAACACACACGTGCTTAAAGATGCTGACTGCTAATAGTTTGGAAGGAAATGGAATTCTTATGTTTTTATCTGTTTGTTTCATTGTTACAAGTTTGGCTGTCTTGTTCCTCCCCAAGAAAATTCCCTACCAGGAATAATTTAATCTAAAATAAATTAATCAACCAACCATTTAATTAAGCAAAGATAAAACATGCATTTTTTTAAATAGATGGGATATTCATGCGCTGTATTGGCAAGTGAATATTTAACAGCCCTATAAGTTTATAGACATCTCTAAAAGGGGCACTGTTCTTCAAGAAGCCAGCCCTATGGCTGTGGATCCTACTTGCAAAGGTGTATATTGCACAAAAAATAACTGAGATAAATCCGCAGTCATAACGCTTCCTAACTGTTCTCCTGGTGTGTGCACATGTGTGTACACATGCTTGCAAAAGAGTAATGGCGGCAGGCCCTGGAGGCAATTAAGAGGTATATCAGACATAACCATATAAGCTTCACTGAGAAACCAGCCCCCTCCAGGGATACTTTGTAGGCAGTGATGGTATATGTCACCACTAAAGCCCTTAATTTTCACTGACAAACTGCTTGACAAATTCTTGCAAAGTGATGGGGCTGTGCTGGGATGCCAGTACCCAAACTGTGACTTTTTCTCCCTCATGCTTCCATTTGCTCCAGTTCCCATGTGGTCTGAGGTCCAGCAGCTTCAGTGTCACATGGAAAGCTGTGAGAAGTGCAGTTTCAGGGCCCCCCTCAGGCCTCCTGGAGGGGGTTGCAGGTTAACAAAGTCCTCAGGTGATGCATGCTGAAATGTGAGATGAAATGCTCTGGAATGGATGATAGGGCTTCTAATTCGGGAGCCACTAGGTGGATCCTGGAAACACTGCTCCACCTGTCACCCCTGGAACTGAGACTTGACAGTAAGTCACCAGATTGCTTGCATCATCTCCCTCCCTGCTGTCATTCCTAGTTTTCATGGCAAAAACAGCCCTTGGGGTTCCAGCATGCTCCAGAACTTGAGCTGGGGTGTGAGTAGAGAAAGAGGTGGCTCTGAGAAAGTCTGTAAAGGCTTGTTTTCAGGTTGAGCAGCGAGGGCTGCTGCCTCCTGTGTTTCCTACACACCTCAGGTGCAGGGAAGAAGTTCAAGAAAAATGGGGGGGATGAGACAGTTGAAAACAAGCCTCTTGAAGTGTCTAATGAGATGTGTTCTCAGGTTTCTGGGTCCAGAACACAAGGATTTTGATGTGTCTGAAAATACTGATTAGTCCTCCACTCATCCACTCAACACTAACCAAGCAGCTGCTTTATGAAGGTGCCACCTCGGATGGGAGGACTGGCATCACCTGCATGGAAGCAGGCTTTCCAGAGCCACCTGCTGCCACACACTGACTTTCCTCCAGGTCAGTCTGTCTTCTTCAGGGCAGAGTGGGTCAAGAAAATGGGCTGTTTTTCCCAACAAGGTCAACAAGTCATTTGGGGACTAGTTTTCAAAGAGGAGCCTGATTCACCTGCAGGGGAGATGCCCTTGCTGTCTATGTCTGTGTATTTAGTAAGCGGCTCTTTAGGGCTATTGAGGCCTACACGAACCCTCCCCCCTCCTTCATCTCCTCCAAAACCAAATAACACAAATGACCTAGTTAACCCCACCCCCAAAATTCCTGCCAAAAGATCCTAACTCACCAGAGCCCTCTGGGCAAGCTGTGGAGTTTGCACACTCGCTATGTCTCCACATGAATGGAGTCTCCAACTGTCCTGAACCTCTCCACTGCAGTCTCAGCTCTGGGTGCCACAGCTCCACATGACAGGGGTTAACGTCCCTTCACTGCTGCCCTCAGACCCTAAACAGAAGGAATATTTAAGGCACATCTTCTGAGTAGGTATTTTAGGGATGTGTTTTCTCCAGCCCAGCCTAATCAAGTCCCTGCTTCATTCTATTAATGAAAAAGCTCAGTGTGACAAATGGCCAGTGAAAGTGCTTCATGAGCAGATGCCTCTTTGGCCTCCAGAATCCTTTAAAGTAGGCACCTGTCTGGGTCCTCGGTCTGCCTACCAATTTTTTTTTCCTGTTCATTATTTCTTAGTTTAGGGAATTAACTTATTTCATGAAGCAAGAAAAATCCTTGGCAGTCTTTCATTATTAAGAATAAATTCTTTTTAGTCCTTAATCCCAAGCCCCAGACACCCAGTTGCTAATGACAGGGGATAAAGTGCCCGTGTGCATACCTGAGATAAGGGCCAGGCCTCCTGGCTTTTTCATTAGGACATTACATCATGCTTCTACCCTCTTCAATGCTTCAACGTTATTTCAGTTTGTGTTAATGGAAGTGATTCTTTGGAAAAACTAGTCCTAGTGAGAAGCACATCCAGAAGCTTCACAAGGAGGGTACTGAATTCAGCTCATGTGGTCCCATGCCCACCAGCCCATAGGGACCAGGACACAAGGGCAGCCTTTGAGAGTATGTGGCTTTCTCTGTATGCCCCACAGGTAATGACGTGGGCTGCCTGGATCAAAAATAGTCTCCACCACAGGATTTTTTTCCAATTCTAATAGACATATTTGCAATTCATTTTCAAAATACACTATGGAAATTATATAGTTATCAAATAATCCCTGTTGGTTAGTTGCACCAACTTGTATACCCTGAAATCATTTCTTTAGCAACAACTAGAATGGAAAGCTCCTATTTGAACTACAAGAACTAGAAATTCATTTGTGTTTAATTAAGCCTTTCTAGACTAAAGATATTTTTTCTTTCCTGTATAAAATGAGGTGATTTTTGTGATCATCCTCATGCAAACAATTTTTCTAACATGAGGCAACATTTAAATATTGTGTCTGCGCAGCTGTCTCCTGGCATGGGTAGAGAAGGTGTGACTCAAAGACGTTTGCCACTGTGCTGTCCCATGACGCGGGAGTGGACAAGGCGGGGGTGGAGGCTGGAAGAAGTATTTTCCAGAAGGTCCTGCATATAAATGCACAAATGTATATATATCCTCATTATAACTGGTGGAGTTTATAGCTATGTCTACATGTGCAAATTAGTTTATTTAAAACGCTACACTATTACCAGCATAAGGCAGTTGGAGTACAGATGAGTCTCGAGATTAATTAAAAGGAACTAGCTTTTCAAGAAAGAAAAATAAATGTGTCTAACTTGGAGAAAGATTCAGTTGGAAGCAGACAAAAGAGAGCTGAGAGGGAAGAGGCCACTGGCTGTCTGCCTACAAGTTTTAAAGGCTGTGAGTACTGCTGAGAAATAAAGGAGATTGTTTCTTGTGGCACCAGGAGGCTGCGACTGGGAGGGAAGAATGAGATCAAAACTTTAAAGGCAAAGATAAACCATCAGCTCTTGAAGAATGTTTCCTAGAGATCCCTTTGGACAAAAAAAAAAAAAAAAAAAAAAAAAAGACAGTCATCACAAACAAGTATGCTCGCTGAGTTGTACAGGGAAACCATAGACAACCCGACTTATCCGTTCCAGCACCACTTGTGCTGTGCTGAGTTTCTCCTTTCTGCCGATAGGAGGCTCCTGGGCACTGGGGGTGAGGGGACTGTGGTGCCTCCTCTTGTGTGTGAAATGGCATGAATGTCACCCCTCAGCCCCAAAGCTGTGTGGCTTCCTGGGCTCTGTCCTTGAGGGATGTTTCTTGGGGTGCACCCCCACCAAAGAAGCCCTGTGAGAGGATGATTTCCAGAAAGCATGGGGTAGCTTCACTCCAACAGAGGCCTCCTGCCCCATCTATCTGCTGAGAAAAAAGTGTACCCCAACTCCAGGACCTTTCCTAGGGACCTGGACTCTTTGACAGTGAAAACACAGGTGGCGCTTTCTGGAGCCCAGTGCAGAGCACAGGTCGAGAGGGAAGCACCCAGCATGTTTCTGTCACCCATGACCCAAGAGGCGGGGCCAGCCAAGGGATCTGCAGACTCAGGCACAACACACGAGGCACTAGGCAACACAGTCGCCCCTTCTCACTGCACCTGCACACATGCCATCTGAATCTTCTCTATCCCGTCCCTCATGGGGGTGTTTCTCAACATGATGAGCTTACTAACTGACACTAGGGCACTTCACCTGGAAACCTCAGATTTAATTGGTTTCCCAGATAATGATGCACAGCCAGAGCTGGGAACCACAGCACCAGCTTGTGACCAGCAGATGCTTTTCTACCAGAGATGTCACAACAGCCTAAGCCTGACTCAGTCTTATGTTGGAGATCACAGGAATTGACTGTACAGAGACACTGCCATCGAGGACGATCCGTCCTCCTCCCGTCGGAAGGCAAGCTGTTCTGTAATGGAAATCATGCTTTGCCTGAATTCTCAGCTGTAGCTTTAGTAACCTAATAGGCCTGAGCTTGTGTTCGTGTCTGAGAAATGGACAACATCTCACCTAAAAGATCTACTCTGAGAGTCGAATAATAGACAGTATATGAAAGTAACTGGTAGCCAATAGGTCAGCTGGATATTAATCCATTGAGCAGATCCTGACTAAAAGACAGATGTGGGCAGGACGGCACCTGTGGCTCAAAGGAGTAGGGTGCCGGCCCCATATGCCAGAGGCAGTGGGTTCAAACCCAGCGCCAGCCAAAAACAGAAAAAAAAAAAAAAAGGCAGATGTTGGATACATGAAAGGGTCAATCTTTACACTTGTGCTTTTATTCAGTTCCTTCATTCCCTGTGTGTGAGGTCAAGGTCAGCCGTACTAAAGGATCACGGTTTCCATTACTCTTGGCTAGAATTGCAGCCTCACCAGGACAAGTGGTGTCTATTTTGTTCAGATGCATAGAACAATGCCCAAAATATTGTAGAAATTTGATAAATATTTTTGACCAAAATAACTCATATGATGCTAGGCAAGTGACATTGCCTGTATTTCAGAAGCCTAGTTAGTCCCTGAGGCATCCATGCACATCTCTCCATCCTTGGGTGGAGGGCACTGACCTCGGGCTTCCCTGTGAAGGTCACACATGGTGTCAGAATGCAAAAGACCCTAAAGAGATGACCCCAGAAAAACCTCCCACAAGCCTGGCAGTGCTTCAGGGAAGTGCTTCATGTCCATCTGACGTCATGATTTAAGGAGTGATTATCAAGCAAAGAACCCTTCATTTTCTTCTACTACTCTTTTTTTATGAGTACCTTGGAGCAAAGTCATTTTAACTATTTTTAAACAACTTTCATCACAATCTGAAGGCATAGATGAAATGCCTTCAGATCCCAGTTGCTCAGTGAGTAGGGCACTGGCCCCATATACCACGGGTGGCAGGTTTGAACCTGGCCCCCGCCAAACTGCAACAAAAAATAGCTAGGCATTGTGGTGGACACCTGTAGTCCCAGCTACTTGGGAGGCTGAAGCAAGAGAATTGCCTAAGCCTAAGGGAGCTGGAGGTTGCTGTGAGCTGTGACATCACAGCACTCTACTGAGGATGATAAAATGAGACACTGTCTCTTAAAAAAAAAAACAAAAAAAGAAATTAAAATAAATGCCTTCAGATCCTTCTACAGTTCTGCAGGAAAGTTATTTCCAGCTTTGTCATTATTTCCTAGGACAAATTATTTGCCGAAGTGTCTCTTCCAATGTGTGGCCCGGGATTCCAGACAAGATCTAATCTGTCCTTAGGAGATGCCCAGCACTGTTCTAAAAGCTTTACATAAAATCACTATTGACTCATCACAACAACCTATGAGGGAGACAGTTACTACTTTTGTATATTCTTATTCTTACTTTAGAGATGCAAGAACTGAGGTGTGGAGTGTTTTTGCTCTTTTTTTTTTAATACTTTGGCCAAGGCCACACAACTGCTGAGTGGCAGAGCTGTAATAGCACCCAGGCCCTGCTACCATGATCCACAGAACAGAACCACCATCTCCCTTTTCCAGGTATTCCATGCCTATTAGTGAAGCAACATCTCATCCCAGAAAGACAGAAGGGGATGGCTTAAGAAATAAGACAGAGAATTTAGGGAAAGTCTCATTTCCTATTGCTTGCTCCCCAAGGGACATTGACAACACGACTTCATCTCTCTGAGGCTCAGTCACCTCATCTGCAAAATGAAGTTGACATCCACCTGAGATGATGGGTAGGAAAGTGAACAAGAAGATGTATAGAAAATGTCCACACTGCACAGTGCCAGATAATGACACAGCGTTGCTGCGATGAATGATTAGGAAACCCGAGTTAAGCACCGCACATACTTTCCAGGACTGTGACTGCAGATGTTCCACAAGGCCAGTCCTCGTCTCCTTTACCCTTGACTCAATTATCCAACAGTCTTTTTTAAAAAATAAACTGCTATAAAATATTTTCCCCCTTTGATAATTAAGCATTTATATTTTAAGACCTGAGTTCAGTTCTATATTTTTGTTCCCATTAAATTTGCGTCTATGAGAATTGTCCTTCCAGCATCTCACACTGATTTTAGCTCCTTATTCATTCATCCAGTATGAAACCGTATCTTTAAATTCATCTAAGAATTTGATCAATAAACTGATCATAGCTTGATTTATTTTTATTGGTTTTGTAACTTTTTTTGATGTATCTCACAATCACCTGTTAGTTCTCATCCACGCTGACAGTAGATTTTCGTAAGTGGTAACTGGTACATTGGTAACCAAAGTATAATCTTGTTTGGCAAATCTTCATCCTCATTGTGTTTTCTAGACAACTGCACAGGGGTACGGTATGGGACCTTCTTTATTCCTTTGGCCCAGATAGCTTTCTTGAGCCTGGTATCCATGCGCACATCTGGAGTCCCCATCTCCTTCATGGCAAATTTCCATCTCTTTGAGCTGAAGAAGAACAATTCTTGAAGCCCACTTCATGGATGCACTTGTGAATGTTGATGGTGTTTTCTCAGGTCACCACCTCATTGACGGCAGAACAGCTCTTCTTCTCACAACCTTCTTGGCAGGAACCATTCTGTGGGTTCCAAGTTGGAAAGCTAAAAATATTTTAAAACCTTGAAAAGACATTGCACATTTCTATGGCAAATGCATATACCACACTCACACTTTCCCGTGGATACAAAGGTGGCTATCCCAAATCGCTGGTTATTTTTCATGGTTTATGGTCAAGTTCCCCAATGAGAATGTATACTCCCAGAAGCCACCAATAAGTCTACACACATTCTCTGATTCCATAGTGTAGGTGTTCAATATATTTTTATTGAACCAAGTACACATTTTCCAACAGGTTTATCATTGAAGTATCATCACCCATTTGCCAAGGATGCCTGTTCTCCATTTTCCCTTGTAGGCCTGCTTCCCTGTAAGTGCACTGCTTGTAAGTTATCCCTGAATGCACAGACCCTGTGGAACAGGGAAATGGTACTTGGTTCCAGACAGTGTAATCACAGTTTGACCTGCCAGAAAATTTTGTCTGATGTACCCATCAGCTAATAAGCAATCACTTTGCCCAGTTTTTCCAGAAACAACCTAACACAGAACAATATAGAACATCTTTGCAAAAGCACATGGACATTTTCCCCAAATGTTCCCCAGATCTAAATTTTATAGCATTCACTTTCCAGGACAGTTTCAACCTCAAATTCTTCCTGGTAAAAAAGCTTCAGAAGATTCATAACTTATAAGCAAAGAATAATTATTTAATAATTCTCACTTTTGCCATGACTGTAGGTAGCAAAATTATTTTGGTTAAGTTTGCAAAACTAATCACACAGTTCGTCACCTGCTAAACAAATTGGTTTCCTGGTTCTTGCGACATGGCTTTGGAAATAAATAGAATGACGGGAGCAACACTTTGGTCCCTGAGAGGCTAAGGAAAATGGAGGTATTTTCTAGTAGAGACTATTTCCAATGGGCCCATGGTGTTCTGTTCTTCCCGGAACGTAAAGATCCTTTGTATTTTCTGTTCTGATGAGGCACAGTTTCAACACAAGGTCGGATGTGTTTCAGTGAGTCACTACCTGTCGAAATCAGACTTTTACACATGGAAACGTTGACACAGTCTCAATTTTGTCAACTCGAACAACATTGTTCTAATTTTTACATAAAACTTCTCCTTTAGGAGGCAGTGATGACAAGGGTGTTTTTCCACAAGCAGGGTTCGGATCATAACTGCCGCTGTCAGGCTGACCCAGGGAGGGAATGCAAGTGGGTCTGAATGCACACCTTTTGATACATCTTTTATTTGGAGTGGCCACACGATCCGTCAGCCCACTTAGTAGTCCCCTACCAGTTCTCCTTTTAATTAATAGACTTGTGAATAACCACAACTGCCTTGTGGGACATGCCAAACACTAAACAGATGACTGAGTTGTAGTGAACAATCTGCTCAACACAGGGTGCCTTAATTTAAGCCATACATGGTGAAAAATGAAGGCACGGCAAGCATGCGGCTCAATGTATAGATTTTGATCTGTTTCAAGTTAAATAAGTCCCGGGTGTGCAGAAAGTAACATTCATAAAAGTGAAAGCAACGGTTCTGATTTACTGCCACCTGTTAGCAAGACTCTGACCTGCGTGAACAGGGCAGGTACTACGGGAATCCGGGCTCAGAGCTGGACAGGAGTGGAAGGTCAGGTGGGCTGAGGATGCAGCGAGCCTCCCTGCTGCAGGCCAGTGAGCAGGTAACTGAAGATGCCCGTACCAGAGAGGGCCGCCACTGTCATCTGGCCCAGTTTGTGGACAAAACCCATCTCCTGGGGGCTGCAGGGAGGGGCTGGGGTGGCGAGTCCTTCATTAGAACCTGGCCAGAGGGCGGCTGAGATCTGTAAAGGACAGCTGTCTAATTGGATTTGCTTGTGTGTGCTGTCTTAGCTTTACAATAGGAATGGGCTACCCGGCCTTTCTAATTAGATTGTTAAACATAATAGCCGAATGGCACAGCAGTAAAGAATTTGCCCTTCTCTTTGTAAGCGCAAAATAGGGCTCAGAAAAGATTCAGGGTTTTTCCAGCCCATTTCCCCCATCATTGTATCTGATGGTAATGAGACGAAGTTTATTTCTTTTTAAAAGCTCCCAAAGGAGCACAGGCCAGGTTGAAGTTCAAACTAAATGTCAAAACACACACAGGCAATACAGTAGCAAACTTCTGTTTTCCTTGGGCCTCTTGTTTCCCCTAATTGGTGCCTTGTTGGTAGTCTCTACTGAGAGACCAAGAATGAAATAGGATTGGAAATTGAATTACCCTGTCACCCCTCAAGGTGGTCTTCAGACCTGGGTTGAGAAAGATTAGTAGAACAGGGTGGGAAAAACTCACTTGTCTCCTGAGTCTCCTAGGAAGCAGCAGGAAGTGGAAGGGAAACCAGGGAACAAAAGAGAGGAAAGAGGAGAAAGACAGAAGACAAGGAGAGAGAGAGGCGCTAGATGGTGTCATCGCCCAAGCCCCCTGGTCCCGCGGCACTGAAGCCGTGTCCACCCCCGTCATCTGCCCATTGCGAGCTTCTCCACCACGGGGTCTGTGGTCTCCAAGGTTCCATTCTGCGTCTCCTGACCTGACTATCCTCATCCTCCCACTTAAGTTCATCCTTGGGGGAACATTATCAGACCTTGGGCAGGATTCAGGGTTGATAGCAAAAGGATTGGCACAAAAGCTTTTATTTCTTTAATGCAAAAGGAAATACGTTTCCCTCTGTGTCTTCCACGCTCTTTAGTAGGCAAAGTTCCCACACCATGCTACTTTATCTTGGTAGCCTTCACAAACGTCACCCTTCTGACCTCTGACACATCACTCACTGCTTCAGTCACTCACTGAATTTGCCCTTCTCCTTGCAAAGTGCAGAATAGGAAGGATTTCCTCTCTTCTAGGGTGGTCCCATCAACACTATGTTCTCAGGGTCCTGGCGTCCAATAGCTGCAAAGTTTCTGCAGCGAGAAAAAGCATTTTCCTCTTAAATACATTCGGGAAAGTAAGGAGTGACCCCAGCGGGACAATGTAATGACCTGAGGTCATTGTGGACATTTTTATTTTATTTTGATATTCCAGAGAGATGAGTATCTGGTTTGTAGGAATATAAATTATAAGAGCAGGTAGTATATTACTCAAAACTACCTTCTGTTTTCTGAAAAAGGAATGGTAAATGAGTGGATTATTTCCTTGCTGGTTGGGTGCCCTCCCTCTCTGATTGTGATCTTGAGATATCTTGCCAAGATTCAATAGTGGCTCCAGAACTCAGCTCTATTTATAGTCCTCTGTTCGCCTCACAGAGTTCAAACATTCTGTCTGTGCATTTGTGTTGATCTGCTGCTGGGACACACTCCAATGAGCACTTGGTTCATGGGTTACAAATCACAGCCCACAGGTGAATTTTTGTCTGGCCTGCAAATTCATTTTTAAAAATTGGATCTGAATACCACAACATTGGAGCTGTGACAAATGCTCTCTACATTGCCAAGCCTCCCTGCCACGTTTGCGTGAAGACTGGTCCATTCCCATGGTCAGTTTACCTGTTTAGGTTCTGACAGCATTGAAGGGTAGCACTCCACTTTGTCTCAGGCCTTGCATGTTTCTCTCTTCTCATTTCTTACAATGAATTCACCACTAGACCTGGCTTGAGCATACCCTCAAAACTCACCAGCTCTTCCTTGAAGTGATTCCCAGAAAATGGTATTTGGTCAATTTTCATAGTCATTTTGTAATGTTCCTTGAAACTGAATTCTCTGAAAGGTGTGCTTGGACTCTATTTCTAGCATAGTCTATATATGGATAGGGATGTTTAAGGGAAATGCATGAATGCAGAAATTAACTGAGATAGAGATAGACACAGCTCTGTCCAAGGAGGGTGAGCCACCCTGTTCCACCCCGAGTCCTGTTCAGATGACAGGGGTGCTCGGATGAAGTGGAACTGGACCTGCCTGGTTACCCAGCTCTATGTGCTGCTCACCCAGAGCAAACCATTACTATGATAAGTTACCCATTTTTTCCCAGAGTGACAAGAATAAATAACCCTATACGGAAATTGTTCAAAGAAGCTAGAATGATCCCTTCCTTAGAGCTTACAAATTTTTGAAAGTTAAACCATAAAATCAGCACAGAGCCTGACCCCCTGCTCTAAACTTTTGAATAAAAGAACTATGTGCCTGCAACGAAGACACTTGTGCAAAAGTACAGTTGTGCAGTCAAGGCAAACCCAAATATTGGTTTTGTTTTGAAATAAGAGACTTTTCTGCATTCTGATGCTATGTGATGTTTCTCATTCCATTCTTCATTCTGCACACATGGGTGATGTTAAATCGGTATTAGTGGAAACAGTTTTAAAAGGTCTTGAAATTGAGAAGTGGATTATGTCAAGGACTAAAATTACTTGAGAACTTTTTGTTCATACAGATTTTAGAGTGCGATCAATTTGACACATGTGTCCGTAATGATATGAATATGTGTGTGTTTTGTATTCCTGTGGTAATACATGAGCTGTGAGCAGAATGAAATTGCTCCACATGCTCTATATAATGTTTTATTTAGTTTGGAACAGGTGTTGCAAATAGTGTCTCAAATATTCCTAGAAAGGCTCCATCACATGCACATTCCTAGCAGTCCTTTACTTTCCTTCAAAAAGCTTATTGACAGGTGACTTTGCTCCTTGAATTTCTAAGAAAATAACTTTTTATCTACATGTAAATGTATCATTCTTATTTTTCATAAATATCAGATAATGTGGATCTATGTGACAAATGGGAGTTAGAACAGAGGACTTAACAAAAAAATGGGGGAAAATGCAGATAAATCTTTCCCTAGGCGTACTCCATTTCTTTGTGTAATTCTGGAATGAATTCCAGAAAAATGCTCCTGAAATTAAAACGTCATGGGATAAAGTTGGTCTTGGATGATTCAAAGTTGTATTTTACCCATATCTTACTTCATTTCAAAAGCAAGTTTTTAAAAAAAATAATTTATGGGCTAAAGTCCTAAGGATTTTCAGCCTTACAGGAATGACATCCAGACTTTAAGCTAGACTAATGGAAAGGGCTATACAATATGTTATTTTCTTCCTTTACTCATTACAGTAAAAAAACAAAATATGCTGTGATGAGAAGGAAAAAACCCACTTCTTTCATCTTCCTATTTTTCTTTATGAGCATGAATAGGGTATCAGAGACCCCACATAGAGGCTGGAAGGGACCAGACTGTGTTTGTGCAAGTGAACACTACAGCCTGAAAGCCCAGGAGTGCAGAGAGAAGCTGCCAGTCGCCTCTACTTCAGCAGCTCCTGCAAAGCCTCCCAGTGGTATAAAAGTCATAGGATCCTCTTTCCCACTCCCAAAACATCTCCTTTTTTGTAACCCAACAGACAGCACAACAGTCATAATATAATCTTATGCAGAAAACAAGTACACTAACAGAAATATGTCTTCTGCAGAAAGGACAGTGGGACTTCAGAGTTTGGTTCCACAGCCTATAAAAGGCCCTGCAGACTCAGAGGACAGCCACAATCAAATGCAGAATGCTAAAGTCAAGAGCACCCTTAAGAACCATCCAGACATCTACCCTGAAGTAAAAAAAAAAAAAAAAAATCATTTTGTCATAAGGACATTTGCACTAGATTGTTTACTGCAGCTTGATTTACAATCACCAAGATGTGGAAACAACCTAAATACCCATCAACCCAGAAATGCATCAACGAACTGTGATGTATGTATACCATGGCATACTATTCAGCCATAAAAAAGATACTTCACATCTTTTGTATTAACCTGGATGAAACTGAAACACATTCTTCTCAGTAAAGTATCAAGAGAATGGAAAAGCAAATATCCAGTGTACTCAATAGTAATATGAAGCCAGTAGATGATCTAATTCACACCCACATAGGATAAAAACTCATTTCAATTTGGGAGAAGGGAGAAAAAGAAAAGGGGAGAAGGGAGGGGGGATTTGGGGTGCTACCACTGAATGAACACAAGTAGGGGTGTAGGGCACACCTTTGGGGTGCAGGACATAACTACAAGAGGGGCTCTACCTAACAAATTCAAATACTGCGGTTATACCCTCATATTAACTTGAAATTTTAAAAAAGGGAATAGAACTTATTTCAAACCAATTGAAAGGAAGCTCATGTGAAACCCAACCCTGTCCTTTCCTGTAGGACTTTCTCCAGTGCCATATCCTCATCCACCTTGCCATGGGCTCACTGTGGGTCCTCATGGTGCAGTAAGTACACACTTGCTGCTTTGCAAGAGCCAGCAAAGGACAGCCCATAAGCTAAGAATGTGTTTTACATTTTTAAATGATGGAAGCAAAATAAACAAAAGAATAATAACATTTCATGACATGAAAGATTACAAGAAATTCAGATGTACTGGGACACAGCATGCTCATTTGTGCACACATCATCCAGATCTGCTTTTGTGATGCAACAGTAGAGCTGAACTGTTGTGACAGAGACCCACAAGATCACAATGCCTAAAATATTTATTACGTTGCCCCTGACAGAAAAAGTTTGTGACCCCTGATGTATTCAATTTCTAAGCCCCTGGTGAGGGTGCCAACATGACCTAGATCTGGAAGGACAAACAGCATGCTCAGATACCCTTCATGTGGGCCTCAGCAACACCGCAGCACCCTCTGCCCAGACAGAACACATACGCAACCTGTCTCCCTGGAAAAAAGTTCTTCCAGGAAATAGTAATCATTTAGGAGCTGAGATAAATACTTCTAATATATGTAAATAAATGCGATAAATTACTAAAGAAACTTTAAACTTTGGATACTAATGCCTTAGAGAAAGCTATGTAAGCAACTCCAAGTAAAAAAGTTTAGAGTGTCGGAGACAGAACATTGGGCTGTATTGTTCAGGTCTAGGAGGGAAACCTTTATGGGGAATATATTTTCGATACAGTTAAAAAAGGTTCAGAGGGAGGGTAGACCAAGATGGCCCAATAAAAAAAGATGCAGATTTTCTTCTAAGTTTTTCACTGGAAAGCCTCAGTGTATACATGCATGGCATTAGTGAAGTCCCCAAAGACAAATATTATTTAATATGTATTCATTCGTTCATTCGTGAAATTATTGATTTACTCATTCACTCACTCATTAATTTATTTGACAAATATGTATTAAGTACAGGTGATCAGAGATGGAATAGTGGGGGCCCCACCAACAAGCAGCTTAGAGCCCATTGAAAAAAAGAGACACAAGAGCTAAATAAAATAAAATGTAAGTATTTCTACATAGGAAAGAAGAGCAACAGTAAAAACCATCAAGATAAATCCCTCCTTTCTTTGTCCAACAATTAATTTCTACATCTTGCCTTGCTTAGGCCAGGTAAAAGTGTCAGATGCATCAACCTAAGAATGACAGTACATTTGAGAACTCAACCACTTCAGGGCTAATTTAGAACCAACAGGAAATGTTTTAGGAGAAGTCTAAAGAGGGAGAGCCTAGAGGGATGCTTCCCCTGCTCCCCCTACACCACCTCCACCCCAAGTTCTCCTTGACAGAGACAAGAAATAAACTTTGTCTTTTTTTTTTGCCTTAGCTGCTAGTGGCGTACAGACTATGCAACCTAAACTAGGCCCCAGGAGAAAAGTCATACTGGATTTTTATTCATGGTATGTGGTTAAACATGTTTTCATGTTGTCAAAGATTAAATAATTAGGAGAACACGGTCAAGATCAAAAGGCAGCACCATGTCACAAGCAATTAGGAGGCTCCTACAGCTGTGACAACCAGGGACCCCTGCTGGTGTGGTACCTGTGTTAGCAGACCATGTGGGCCCAATATGAAGTCCAGATTGGGCACTTCAGGACCTTTCACTGAAATCTCACTAAGAGGGGTACAGTCCAATAAACACAGACATAATAGATAAAATGGGCTTTAAGTTAAGCACAAAATGGGAGGGGGGGAATCAAGTCAATAGCTTATACATTATCGGTAATCCCTTCTCCAAGAATTCCAAACAGAAATGTTTTACATGTCTTAAAACAGATTTCCAGCCTGATATAGTTGTAAAGCCCTTTTGTTCAATATGTCTGTACTTCCTTATTAAGAAGTATGTTGGTGATTCAAATGGATTTCCAAAGAGGCACCTAAATGATCGTAGTAGTATGAAGCAGATATCTTTGTCATGACCCTGTCCATTGCCTAATTGTATGGACTAGAAATGTCAGAGCACGAACCAGGAAATCTCACCTGAGAATCCTCTGACTTAATAACCTTACGAAAGTTAAATTAGGAGGTTTGGAAACAACATGAGTAAGTTTAAAATTAAACTTGTAAAAATGGTCTGAGTCTCAAACCCTTAAGGTTTAAAGGAAGGTTAAAACATCCCTGTGTGGTCTGACCTGGCCACCAAACTGTCCTAACCCCCTGACTCCCAGGGTGCTGGCCCAGGCGGGTCTGTGGCCAAAGGGCAGCAGCAGGTGAGCGAGCGCTGAGCCTGCAGATTCTGCCCAGGCCACGCACAGGGGCTGCCCGGGAGCGCCCCCATCAGGAAGCCCCTGGAGTCAGTGCTATCTTACTCCACATTCCTTCTCACCACACAGCCTCTCTTAAAACCGGCATCCAAGTGGTTGGTTTGAAAACTGTTGGTAAATTGTTTTCAAACCAATTGATAATCACTCACACTTGTATATGAAAAATGAAACACAACTATAGCCTAGGATGAAGGAGGGAAGGAGAGGAGGAGGGAAAGGGAGGGAGGTGGGTCGAGAGAGGGAGGGTTAGTGGGGGGACCACACCTAAGGAGCATATTGCAAGTACAAGTTGGATCTATCAGGTGTAGAACATAAATGTCTTAACGCTGTAATTGGGTAAATGAGGTGAGGGCTATGTTGATTAGGAGGATGTAAGCACTCCAATTTGTACAAATAATCAACACATTGAATCCCATAATGGCATAAATGCATACATGATCTATGTACAAATGACTTAATAAAAAATAAAAAAGAAAGAAAACTGTTGGTATAAGAATGATCCTGTAGTTAGGAGGGTGGGGAACCTGCAGCCTCCTAAGCAGAACAAATTTTACAGAACAGATCCTTCTAATAAAGGGATTGGTAAAGTTTGGATTTGGTTGGGGGCCACACTCTGGGATCTGGAAGGCCACAGGTTCCCCACCCCTGGGAGATCCTCCCAGGCTTCCGGCATCTTCCTTGAAGTCCCAGAGATGTCTCTTGCCTGCTCTCACATGAACGTGACCTGTGCCCAGGACCCCAGCATGACTTTGTTCCAGGCACCAGCGCCACTGCTATTTTTAGACCATCATCCCCAAGACAAATAGTCATACAAAACAGGGCACTGTCTGCCCAAGCCGTGGTGTCCTGTGGCCCTTGGACCATGCCAGGCTGCTCCCTTTCACCTAGATGTGTTTGATAGGGACACACAGTGGCTGGTCCACTGAAGACAGCTGTCCCCTTCTGTCTCTGCACCGCTCCACAATCCTCTCAAGTCTGCTCTGTCTCCTGAGGTGGCTGCCAGGCCTGCTTCTATCCTCTCCACTCCCGCCTCTACGGGGCACTGCAGGGCTGCTTGGGCTTCTAGTGGTTTTAGCACAACCCTGTCCTTCTCCTCAGAGTTTGCCCCCACTTGAAAGGGCTCTGGATCTCACAGGGGCCTCATTACAGGGGTGGTGTGGGCCCTTATCCCCTGGTTTAGGCCACAGCCCCTGCTGTTGGAGAGCCTTCTCTGCCAGGGCCCAGGGTCCTCCATGGTGGGCAACTGCATTTCACCTGACACCCCCAGCACAGACACAGCGCCAGGGTTTCCCACCCAGCCATTCTGACTCTTACCCCATTCTTTGTAGATATTCAGGAAAGGGTTTGCGCTGACCACAATATAAAGTGACAGAGCGATGTACCTACTAACAATGCTAATGCTGTCTTCAAGCTGCAAACCTGCACAGTGACAGCCATCAGGCATCACTTGCACCCACTGCAGGGCACCACCTCGATTCTGGGACATCCGCTTTTAAAGAACAAGTTGACTCTGGTGAGCCTACATGGGGGTAATGAAGAATCAGAGGAACTTCAGATGTTTACAGTAGTAAAACAAAGTAGAAACACAATTCAACTTCCAAAGAGGAGAGAGTTCCAAGCCCAGCAGGGGTCCCCACAAGGAAAACCAGACTCAGTGTCTAGAGGGCCCCAGTTGAATTCAACTAATTGTCAAGAGATTTTATCTCTCTCTCCACCCTTCTCCTGGCTACCCAGTCACCTTCTTTTTGCTTCTTTTTCTTTCTATCAATAAAGCTTCCTAACTAGGGATTCTGTGGCCTGGTAAAGCAGTGACCTCCCTTTACCTGGGAGAGTCAGGCTTTGGGAACGAACACAGGAAACACCTGCTTGGACTAGGTGGTAGCCTGAACCTGACAACCTCTAACATTTCTTCAAAGCCAACGTTCTCTGACCAGAGCTGTTTACAAGGAATGAGCTCCCTGAGTTGGTATGCACCAACACATTTTAACACACCTTCTTTTCAGATGGTCTAAATGTATTTTCCTCATTGAAAAAACAGAGACACGATAAAAGAAAACAAACTACAACTAACATGATTAGGAATAAATGCTATTTTTAGTGTTAGTGTTTAGAATGTATTTTTTCTTAGTTTTCCATTTATAGAAAATTTTATAAATGGTGTTTTTTGAGCCCTGCATCTCTCTCTTCCAGAAGTTTTCTTTTTAATCTGCATATATTAAAATGTATCGTGCTGGGCATTTTCTTCCAACAAAGGTATTCAATGGAAGCTTCAAGGCATGGACTAGGTTCTCACTGCCAGAAAGGCAGAGTGAAGAATTTCCAAATAAAGATGAGGCCACCAGGCTTCCTCACTCTGGAAGGACGAGTGTGGTAAGCCTAAGTGTGACACTGGCAGCCTGACGGTACCCACCACCTTTGATAGGTGACAATAAACAGAATAGCTATTTTTCCATAAATTCATAATTGTAAGCTGAAATTAATGCAGGTTGGAGGTGGGGAGTTCCACACTGACAGGAAAGAAATGAGTGAATTTACTCTGAAGCGATCACATTGCTTGACAGTTGGGAAGGCTGGGTGTTGAAGTGCCCTTGCAAGTGTATCAGGGAAGAGCTCTGTAATACTCTGTCAGGGGAAGGGTCACTTTGCTGACAGCTCTGCCAGTGTCTCCTCCCATCTCCTGGGCAGAAGGGTATGAGCTGAGAGAAAGAGCAGACCACCAAGGAGAGAGGAAGCCTCCTCCGCTTCAAACCCCTCCTGTGGCCCAGGCTTTTCCTCTGACATGAATCTACAAGGGCAGGATCCTGAGGCCACATTAAGGTACCAGGAGGACCTTGTCATTCTCTGGAGAGTTCCTTGAGGAAGAAGGATGCATACAAATTCATTTCAAGATCTTTGCTGAATCCTTAGACTTTGAAGCTTCTTTGTCACACATACATACAAGCACACACACACACACAAAAAAAAAAAGAAGAAGAAGAAGAAAGAAAAAAACTAAATGCAAGGTAAAAATTTGGTGAGAGAATCAGAGAAACCCTGGCTCCACGGAGGGTTTTCTCTTTCAGGCGGTAGACCAGCCCCAGGCTGGGCCCACCCAGCCCCTGTGTAATTTTCTGGGGGCACCGGCTTTCAACTCTGCTTCTGAAGTCAGTCTGAACAATGGAAACAATTCCTTTCCATGATTAAAATCTTCCACCCTCTAAAATTAGTCCCAGGAAATTAGAACACCAGTAATTGTAGGAGGCTACACAATCCCAGCAATTTAAAGTAGAGTCATTTACGGAAATCACCAAGGCAAGGTCCTTAGAAGATATTTCCTCAGTAGTTTTTGTCCTATAACTTGAGGCCACTAAAGGGTCATCACATCTCAAAGGCTCTCAGTATCCCAGTTATTAAGTTCATTCCAGTTAAGAGATAACACAGAATTGTTAGCAAAGAGGAGTTGTGACATGCTGGCTTTTCTTCATACAAAGGGAGGGAGATAATGTGCACCTTGTGTGTGTGCGTGTAATTAGAGATTTCAGAATCCAAGATTTTGCCCTTTAAATTTTCTTTGTCACTATTTTTTAAGTCACAAATAGAAAAATCAGGATCATATTTTCTCCTTTTCACATTATTTTTAAAATCTATTAACAGAAGACCTTTGGACAGCAATACACGGGCACATGATCAATTCCACAAAAAGAGTCTCACAATTCAGTCTTGCAAATGAGCCAGCAGTTCACCATCTCAATTAAAAAAAAAAAAAAAAAAAGTGACTTGCCTTTGCCTGTGTGTATATTTCTGGAATGTGCTGCATTTTTCTTGCCTGTATGTTGTAGCTAAAAAGAAAGAGGGCTAGTGAAAAATTGCTGAAAAAAGACAGAAAACTGAACTCTGGAACTAGCCTGTCCCATTGCTGGAACTAGGAGAGCTTATACCCTGTAGGGCTGAGGCCAGGAAGAAATTGAGACAGACAGATATTTCTAAGGGGTTCAACTTCAACTTTCTTCCCTGGAGTCTGAGTTGTCCAAATACACTCCGCAACACCCTTCCCTCTTTCTGAGGCTTCATTTTCAAGCTCAACAAATGTCCTATATTCTCCCTGTGAAAAGGATGCTTCTGAAGCAGGGGCTGCAGAACTGAGACTCCCAGCAGAATTTGCCACCAGCCTTTCCAGGACGATGTCCTTCTCATGTCCCAGTGGGGACCAAATGTTTCAGACACTCCAAAATACTCTCTGTGCCCTAAAGTCACGTATTCGTCTACCCCACACTTATATATTGAACCTTCCCTAAAGGAAGCTTTTGCAAAGATGTGGATACAACATAGAACAAGGAGAGAAGTAGCCCCTGTTCTCCGACAGCCAATGTCCTAGTAAAGGGCCCCAGCAGCCATCAAACTGCACACCCAAATGCTAAATCACAACTTGTTCTTGGTACTAGAAGGAGAGTTATACAGAGCTGGGCACTTTCCCCCAGTTTGAGTTGCCAGGGGAGCTTCCTAGGATTGTGACAAGAAACTAATGTATGGAGGATTTGTGAACTAGGAAAGGTAGGTGGGCCAGTAGCATCCCATATCATGGGTCCCCTCAGAATGTCCTTCCCACTCAGCTGCACCTGGTGGATCCTGCTTCTTCTTGAATCACCATTCAAATGCCAGCCTCTACGAGTCCTTCCTGATTCTCTCCACTGATTGGGTGAGTCTCACCTCTCCTTCCCACCACTGGATCCCTCCTGCCATGCGCCAGGCACTGTAGGGCACTGATGCAATGATCAGTAAGACAAAACCTGGCCTGTTTGAGAATGCAGGTTTGTTATTATTGTATGTTATAGGTTGGATGAGACTATAGCCATGGAAAGGATAGCTTGTGACAGCTCCAAGAGCAGAGGCTGCTGCGCCATAGAGGGCCACACAAGGAAGCACCAGGGTCAGCTGTGGGGCTGAGGGAGTGAAGGGAGAGTGTGCATAGGAGCCTTTATTGTTGTTTCTGTGAGAAGGGCCTGGCAAGGCTGGGGAAGCAGAGTTAGGATCGGCCAGTCTGGATAATTTCTGCAGGCCCGGGGCAGAGAGCTATCCCTAGATATCTGTCTCCTGTCCCTGGGGTGATTAGGGAAAAGAATAATGGCCCCATGGGTAAGAGCCTGATAAAGCAGGTGGTGCAATGTGGCCTCTGGACTGGCTGGTTTGCATAAGCAGTGTGCTGGCAGGTGGTTTCTTCACTGTCGCTAGACATCGGCTCTTCTGGGGAAGGCAGCTTGTCCAGAGTCAGCAGGTCCCAGATATCAGAGCATCAGAATGAAAAGACAAGGTCACTACATCACCCTGGAGGTCTCAGGGTTTACCTGGGAAGCTAGACCAGAAGGAAGAAATGCAGCACAGCTAAAAACGTAGTTTGGGCTCCAGGCCAGGCTTTGGAGGGTTCAGGCTTCCCAGGGGAGAAAAAGTCATAACTGAGCACTGCAGGGTGAGCGAGGGTCAGAGACCAAGGAAGCAGAAAGGATGGAGATGAAAAAGCAGGTGAGCAGTCCATGAAATGAAAGTAGCTCAGCATTGCTTGTAAGAGAAGGTGCCAGAAAAGAGATAAGGCTATGAGTAGGCGAGCCCAGACTGGAGAGGGCCGGGTTTGCTCCAGAAGTCAGCTTGATCCTGAAGACTAGAGCCACAGAGGGTTAAGAGGTGAGCCGTGTATCTAGATTTGCATTTCAGAAGATCATTGGCAAGAAGGGAGAGAATACCACAAACATTATCAGTTCAAGGCCACTGCAACAGACCAGGGCTGAGAGGCTGGTAGTGGTGGAGGGAGGGAAGGGTCAGATAAGGGACATTAGCACAGGACAATCATGGGGTTTGAGAGGTCAGACAAAGGATCAAGGATGACCCTGGGGAGCAGTAGGCAGTGCTTACTGGAGTAAGGGATGCCGAGACAGCCTGGCCAAGACGGTGGCACCCAGATTTTGAAGTTAGATGCCAGAATGTGGGCCTCACTTCATAGATTATACCATTTTAGACAATTCACAGTATGCCCGTGAGTACCCGCATCACTAGGACACTGCTTACCTCAGAACAGCGTGATAGGGACTGACAGGACAAGGCTCTCTGAGTGCTGGCTCACATGCTTTCTTAACTCACTGCTGCCTCTGTTTTTCTGGTGCAGTTCAGTCTCCCCTCTGTCCAGAGCAAGGCAGTCCACACTCCCTCAACTCAGCGCTTGTCACAGCAGCATGGCATGTGTGTGGTATACAGAACGGCAACCACACACAGCTCTTCTGCTTCTCCCTTAGCAACAGAACCCTGCACAGCTTTGCCCACACTCAACAGAATTTATTCTGGATGGTAAGTATTTCACCCACTGAAGGATCATACTTTCCAGGTTTTCAGGAATCTAGCTGTAATTCTGGCCCGTGAAATATAAGTGGGCAGGACTTCCAGAAATACTTCTTAAAGGGAGAGGCTATGACATTTTCCACTCTTATTCTCACTTTTGATCAGAACTCAAATGAAATAGCTGGAGTTTGTGCAGCCATCTTGGACTACAAGGAGGAGATTTGTTTGTTTGTTTGTTTTTTACACCAAGGCATCTTAAAGCAGAAACTTGGGTTCCCAAGGGCTGTAGAGGGACCTCCCAGTCCTGGACTCCCCTGCTGTGGGCAGATTTACAGGAAATAAAAATTTTCCTAGCCCATTTAGCTTATTGTTTGCCAAGTCTTTGTGACTTTTGAATTACAAAATGGTACATCAGATATCCTAATAAGCCATCAGCAATTTTATCTCTGAATACAAAGAGCTAAGAAAGAGTAAAGTGGGTGTGTATGCACAAAGAATGTGATAACAGTATCTATAAGTTTCAGTGAGGGGAAAAATATGGGACTGACCAAATCTAACCTTTAAACAATGCATTCCATTTACTCTATCAGACTCTTCTAAGATGAAGTAACTATTTTGAAAAATTCCTCAGAAAAATAGTGGTGAACCAGTCTCCCTTTACAGAGCAAAAAAAGTCAATATTCACCTCTTTAAAACCTATCTTTACTACAAGACTGGTTGTTGTAAAAAAAATTCTTAGGTCAGTTCCTATTAAAAGTGTTTTAGAGCAATGCTACTCAAGAGAATTCATAAGAAACAGGAAAAACAATGTCATTTCTCTGGCTCTACTTAAAAAAGAATTAGGTGACTTTTATTTGCCTTTCTGCTCAAAAACATTTTTTTGGACTAAGACAAAGTATGGAAAATTTCAGTGAAATATTGGATACTTCAATAGGTGAGAAAGGAATAAAGTTGTAAATAAAGTGCAAATCGTACATTCAGAATTTAGGAACAAAATCTATCACCTAGGTAATAAGGTGATTTTTAAAAGCAAGAATTTAATTGGAACTTTTAAATAAAACTTTTAAGATAGAAAGCAAGACATTGCCCTTTTGCAAAAAAGAGAAACTCATCTTTACCTGTGTGTTCTAAACTGAATTGTGCCCCTCATAATTTATACACTGAAGCCCTAAACCCCCTGTATCAGAATGGGGCTGTATTAAGAGACAGGGCCTTTCAAGGGGTGATTAAGGTTAAAGGAGATCATTAGAGCAGGTACTCTAATTCAGTATGACTGGGGTCCTTTTAAGAAGAGAAGATTAGGACAGACAGAAAGACGGCCATGTAAGGACACAGGGAAAGACGGCTGTCTGCAAGCCAAGGAGAGGCTTTAGGAGAAACCAGCCCTGTGGACACTTTGGCTCAGACTTCCAGCATCCAGAACCCTGAGAAATAAACGTCTCTTGCTGAAGTTCCCCAGTCTGTGTACTCTGGTAAAGAGTCACTACTTGACACGGTTTCATGTCCCAGCTCCAGTTGCAAAAGAATACTTTTTAGCTCTGTGCAGACAAGATTCTGAAGCCAGGAGAACAACTGCCCTCTTTAGCAGATTTTGTCCTAAGGTGCTAATCTAGTCAGTAGTCGGCTGTCCACTCTGCACAAGGATCATTACTCCTCTTCCCTGTCCTCCAGCAGCAGGCTCCTAAGTCCTACTCTGCAGATAAAACTTGGAACCAGCACATAGGAGCTTCCACCATCTCCACACACCACCCTGACAAGTCCATCCCATTGGACCCCATTTGGAGTCCTTTTCCTCCCCTACTAAAGAGAAGCCAGGTCCCTTCCTTGGAGTCAGGGTGCCCTACACCCTCTCCCATGTCTTTCCATTCCTTGACTCTTCTGTGTGTTCAGCATGCACCCTCGTGCTCCCAGAAGGCTCTTTGCCCCTCTTCCAGCTGTGTCACTCTCTCACTCTCCCCTCTCTCCCATGCAGACTTCCTTACAGATCTCTCCTTAGTGGCTGTCTTAGTTTCCTAGCCTCCCTCTAGCTCCAGGCCTCATTGCCACCCCTGAACAATCCTTAGTGAGGTTGCAGGTAGGTGCCATGTTTCTGAACCAAGAGTCATGGCCAGCCCACATTCAGCAGCATGCAATGTATTCCACATACAATGTTCCTCTCCCTTTGTCCCATGCATTTATTTTCTGATTTCTCCCCTGTCTCCCTGGCCATTCCTTTTGTGAGTTGTTTGCAAGGTCCACCGGGACATTTAATTCCGAGATTCCTCAAAGGTTAAGTCTCTACCTGTGTCCAAACTCACCTTATCTATCCCCAGATAAGTGTTCAAATTTATACCTGGAGATCAGTTCATCCTCTGTCATGTTGTCGGGCAGCTACACAGTAGCCTCAAAGTTGACATGAACCTCAATGACCTCATGATCACTCCTCCAGCCTCCAGCCACAACCCAGGGTCCTCTCCCAGGCTCATCTGGTACCAGTTGTCCCACCATCTGCTATATTTTTATCTAGAGGGGCATCCAGAAATTAGCCTGAAAACCTCCTTCACCATCATCCCCACATCCAAACCATCACTAAGTCAGTTTTCCTCCTAAAAATGTATTGATTCTATTCACTTTCTGCTGAGGCCACAACCTCTAGGCTATTTCCTGCTCCCATGGTCTTTCTCCTGGACTCTCATGACTTCTGTGACATAGGCTGTTACTCTGCCCCCTTCAACCTGCTCTCACCCAAAGATTTCTGAAACGCAACTGTAATGAATGTTCCCCTCTGTCCACTTCCAGGGTCCCTCCCACACCCTTCTCTGTTTCTTTACCACACTTAGAATGAAAATGCCTGGACTCACCCCATAAGGTGTGACATCCACTAGCCCGACCCTATCCCCATTCCTTCCTACAAGGGTTGGAAATTTGGGTCCAAAACATAGAAATATAGCACTCATAGTTATATTTATATTTTATTGATTTTAAAGAACTCTTTACATAGTAAAAACATTTACTTTTTGTTATAGATGTTACAAGTATTTCCCAGATTTTCGCCATTAGGAATGAAATAGCCAAGTTTTCTGCACCCTTACAGAAAATCATAAATAACCCTCAGCAGTTATTCCTGGTGCTTCCTTCAACCTCCTCCATGAAATGAAAGTGCCTCACCTGTGAGCCCAACTGGGAAGGAAGGACAGGCTTTGAAGAAAAGGGTGAAAGCAGCAGAAGGAATGTCAAGGTCAGCAACCTAAGAAACTAAGTTGTAGTCCTCCTGATGACAGCCCTGTTATTTCTTTGCTTTCTGTAGAAAGTGGCACTGTCAGAACCGACCATTGTCATGCCACATCACGTGATTCCTCACTATTGCCCTATCCATCCTCCCAGTGAGTGGGCAGGTAAAGGGCCCAGAGACAGGATTAGTGGAGAGAGAACGGGTGGTGAGTCACTGCTCTTTTATCCCTGATGGCAGTGTAGGACGAGGTACAGGGGTGGGCTGATGGGAGCACACTTCAATTCCTTTTTTTTTTTTTTTTATTAATTGATGCGTCATTCAATTCCTTTATCTTGGCCTCTTCACTAGAGGTGTTCAGGGAGTTTTTCCCAGCCCCTAGCCTGCAGGTCCCCTTCCCATGATGGGACCCAGCAGGCAACTCGAAACCTTCAACCACAGAAGCAAACTTGCCCTGGCCCTGGTAGCAAGTAAAATGTACTCACATTCAAATACAGGCATCCCCACACTGGGCCCCTGAGATGCAGTCAGGCCAGACATTGCAGCTCTTTTATTGCATTGCATCTTTTCTACTCAGCCAATGTTCCCATCAGTAATTGTTCAAGACATTCCCAAATAAAACCAACTAGCTAAATTCCACTGTGCTGAGTCCAAAATGCATTAACCACTGTCAGAGTCTAATATTATCTATCTGCTCTTGTATCTTCCAACAGAGGATGTGGGAAGGCTGTGTGGAGCTAGGGATTCATTGATTCTACTCAGAAGCATCAGAACTGAAGAAAGGTGGTAAAGCTCTCAGGATGCTCCTGCGGCTAGTGGCACCCACACCCTTGACCTTCTACTGCAGGGCTGAGATCTCTTCTAGGCAAGATGAGGCAGTGTTGTCTCATAATCAAGCAACAGCTCAAAAGTCAACCAGACTTGGATTTGATTCTGCCCCTTAATACCATAGAGTCACTTTATTATTCTGAACCCTCACACTCTCTCTGTTAAATGAGAATAACTCTCACTTTGCATAAGACAGATTAAAAGAAGTAAGTCTGAAAAGCCACTTGCATATTGCCTACCAAACAGTAAGTTACATTATGTTAACAAAATTCAAGATAATATTCCAAACTTAAATATCTTAAAGATATTATTATTTATTTCATCAGAATGAAATTGACTCCAGGACTCCCATAATCATTCATTCATTCATTCCTTCAACAAGTATTGTTTGGGAACCAAGTATATGCCCAGCACTATTCTAGGCACCTGGGGTGTGCTAAGTGGTGTGCTAATAAATGTTTAACATTTGCTCTGTCACTCTAGGAGGAGCAGATGAGGAAGCCCTGAAACAGTATTTGCTGGTTCACATGGTGTAAATTTTCCCACCACAGAGAATTTCTGATACAGAGTTGGCAGAGATGTGCAACGTGGGTGTGTCGAGAAAAAACCAACACCCACCCCCCCTCCCCACCACCACCAGGGAGCTTCCTTCCCAATATCAGCCCTGCAGGGAAATGTGACCCAATACCCTTCCCTGACCAAATCTCTTACAAGGAAGTTTACATGGACATGATGATTTTTTAAAGTGATATAGATTTTAAATTTTATATTATTTACATTATCATCATTACTTTGTTTATTGTTTTGTTTTAATTATCTTCATGAAGCACCACACAAAAAATTATCTCCTTCCCAAACCATACTTAAACATGAAGGCCCAAACTCATTTAAAAACAAAAATCCAGCCCCCCAACCAGAAACCACCCTCCTCCAAAACTATAGATGACTTACTCTTTACTCCGGTCTTGCCCACACTGTATGGGGAGGACCTGCCACAGTGTCTCTCTCCTGGGTCCCACAGGGCTGCACAAGCTGTTCCAGCTTAGTGTATGCAGAGGCCAACAGAGTGTGTGAGCTTGGTGGGTGTTTTCCCTTCCTGAGCCTTTGTGGTGCATGACTCAATGCACAGGTGACCTCCCAGAGAATAATCTTCCCAGCATTAGTGTCTAAGGATGGGACATAGGAGAAGGCCAAGGGTGGTGACGTTTTACAGCTCCCAGGGCACAGCGCTACAACACTACTAAATATTTCCTGGACTTTCTTTTTTAATATGAAGCAATAAAACCTGAGGAGAAAATGAATAGCAGAGACTTTTTGCCAGGCTAGGAATTTGCAGCTCTTTGTTATTTGCCACGCTCCACTTTACAAAACTGGGCCTGGTCCCCTGTGGCTAGAAGTTGAGTGTAGTGCAGATGCCAAGCCTCACCCGTGCGGGAACAGATGGGCACCTGGCTGCCCACAAGGTCTTTCTGACCAGAGAGGGGCTGAGCAAACACAAGGTATGTCCCAAAATAAACATATCCCTCCAATGTTTTGGCCCAAATCCTCTGCTACTAGGACTTATAAGAGGCAAACATCTAGCGGTAATTGTTTCATGCCACACAGTCTGCCATGGAGTCCTTTACCCACAACTATGGTTTGTGACATCAGAGTCTGTGGACATGCAAATCATGGTGAGATTAAATGCAGGGTGCTATGCCCGGGTGGATTCGGTGAGGAAACAAAGGGAAACTGGGGAGCAAAGGCACCCATTTCTACTGCCCAAAGCCTAGGGAGAGAGCAGCACAGCCTCCACTCTCTGCCCTCCTCCCGCTACCCGGAGACCAGTGACCACCACCAGCAGCAAGGCTGGCTGAGGCCTGGTGACCTCACCCCTTCTCGGGGAGTCCTGCACTGCCAGTGGGAACTGGACTCACATTCTGGCTCCTTATTTACTTGCTCTGTAACCTTGGGCCAGGTGGTAAGAAGATTAGATAAACTACTGTGTAGAGCACAGAATCCAGAGAGCGTCTGGCTCAAAAAAATGCACCACATTTGTATTAGTGACAGTGGGGGAGACTGTGAAAGATTTTCAGCCAAAGTGTTGATGGACAGCTGTCAATAGAATGCAGGGATTACAGGGATTATTTGATTCTACAGGGTGTGCACGTTTGCTTTTCTTTGATTGGACTATTTTGTAAGTCTGTAGAGATACAAGTTGATTTGTGGAAAACTGATAGTTGTGCAAGTAATTCCTGTCCATGGAAATGCATCCTGTGTCTCATAGCAGACAATAGACTGTCACCTCGCAGGTGTGGGCCAGTTTTGCCAGGTTACTTACACTCATTGGTAAATCATTTCACTGATGTGTGTGGTTCTTTTGAGTTCCCTTGTGAACCAACTATAATCCCATTATATTGATTTCTTCACTAATTAATATGTTCAAATGAAATTTGTGACTTGTGCTGATTTCATATTTGCATGACAGTCATAATCTTAGTCGCTTTGTGTTGGGGGCCTAACGCAGCCACACACGAACCCTTTTCTCCTCCCCCACCAAGACAAAGACACAAAGGCTTGGCTAGCCCCACCCCTGAGAAGTTCATGCCAAAGACCCTAGCTTTCTGGGCAAGCTGTGGAGTGTGCCCACCCACAGGGCCCCATATGAAAGGGGTCTCTAACTGCCCCAGGCACAGACACCACCTTTGTACAACCCAAGCAGGTCACCCTCCCCTTTCAATAAACCTGGCCTGAACATCTCCACTCAGATCTCTTCTCTGGGCACCACAGCTGACACTTTTCACTTTGAAAGTTTATTCTTGAACACTATCTTCATCACCACCACCATTTTTCTGTTATTTGCTCACTTATTCGTTCAACAAATAGTATTGAGTGACCAGCATGTACCAGGCACCACGGGCTTCCTCAATTTCTAGGGCACATCAGCTACACAGAACTTGGAATTTGGGGTTGAAGAGCCACTACTTCCCTCATGGTCTTTTAGGAATAAACATTTTCCTAAAGACTTCGTATCAAACACCTTTGTTCAAATACAGGTATGGTGTCTGAACATTATTCTAATAATCAGAAAAGGCTGGCTTCTTTTCTCCAAATATGGAATATGCTTTACCATTATTTCACCTTCTCTACAATAGCCCTTTAAAAAAAAAACAAAAAACAAAAAACTGAGTGTCTGCTTTTGCAGCTAACAATGACCAATACGGAAAATAGCTCTCTACCACAAGGAGATCTTCTAAAAGTACTAGCACCTAAGAGGGCATTTTGAGAACATTAAATTGCTTTTAGAGATAGACCTACCTTAGGGGTCACGAGTCTGTTTGATCTCATGAGATTTCAAACATGTAAGTTAAAAGAAAATGCACACCACAGGAAGCCAGTATTAGTGGACTCACTTATAGCTTTGATGCCCTTGTCAACTAGGATTTCACAGGTAAGCTGAAATTAGCCTAAACTTGTCTTTGCCACCCAAGTTCATCAAAATGGGAAAACTGGGGGTGGAGGTTGGGAGGGTGGAGGAATAGGAAAGGGTACGGCCTTAAGAGGGAGCCTGTGATCCCTTATAATATAATATAGCCCTACTCTAAGTGAGTCTTTATGGTTTGCTGTCATCTGGAAGAAGTCGGCTGATTGCTCAGTTCCCTGACTTCAAGACCATGTCCCCCTGGGGAGATACTGAGGGCCCCAGCTGCAGGTGCTGCTGCCTGAGATGGCTCAGCTGGGATGTTGCTTTCAGACAGCCTCCTGAACACACCCTGACCTTCAGGGACTATACACACATGTCCTCGTGGTGTTATTTTAAGTCAAAGGCCACCATGCCCACAGCTCCACAAGTAAGAAGTGCCTAAGAAAATAAATACTAGTTAGAGAGTGGTTTAATGCAGTTAACTGTGGTGGGTGGAGGCTGGAGGCAGTAACTTTTAACAAGTTTTATTTGAAAGACTAACTCGGTGTGGTTGTCAGGACAGTTGTGTTTGTGGCTGGGTTTGCGGTGCTGACAGATGAAAACCTGGGAGCATTTCCTAATTCACGCAGACACTCTACAGAATGAGTGACCCAGCCAAGCCATGCCAAGGTTAACCTTACACAAGTCTCCCCATGTCAATAAACAGAACATTTCAGGGCTGTCCCAGGCAAAACGCTAGCAGAAATATTCAGCTGTTCCTCACTTTTCATCTCTGTTCCACTTCTGAAGACTCACTAAAAATAAAAATGCTTCTGCAGAGAATCCCTGCCTGATAAAAAGAAAAGGAAATATTTTGCAAACATCCCTCTCTTCAGATACTCTCTGTGGTCCTCAAGTCACCTATTAGGTCAGGATCTCCAGTAAGGGAAAATAAGCTGACAGGATACCTATGGAGATAATATGGTATTTAGGAAATCTAGTGTCAGAGAGAATCTACTATCATCCCATCCTGGACTTGGGGAGAATTTCTTTTTAGTTCAAAAACAAACAAACAAAAAAAACCCATAGAAAAAAGCTCTGCATTTCATTTTTAAGATCCAAGTTTGCTTTTAAGGAAGCAAAACTTCTTGACTGTATTTTAAAACAGAACATTATGACACATGGAGATATACACCCAAAAAGAATCAGCCAGCCAGCAGTGGAAAGGGGGAGAGGGGAACACCCAGACACAGTTCCCAGAACTCCTGGTACAGCCCTATGCAAAACATTTCGCAGGCTCCTGGCAGGCTGAGTTCCCAGAGGGGAAGGTTTCCACCTCTGTAGCAGGTCTTCCTTCCCCTCAGGTAACTACTCTTTGTCTCTAGTCTCCAGATAAGAGACAGGATCACACCTACGGTGCATCTTAGAACGGTACAAGTGAAACTTGCTAAATGCAGAATACAAATGTCTTCATACAGCGATTAAGAAAATGCCATGAAGGCTATGTTAAACAGTTTGATGAAAATATTTCAGATTGTATATTACGTCAGCACATTGTGCCCCATGATTGCACTAATGTACACAGCTATGATTTAATAAAAATTAAAAAAGAAAAAAGAGAGACAGGTGGGGTCAGATCTTCCTTAATCCTCTATTATTAAAAAAAGGCAGAACTATCATAAAACTTTGTGTATACATTCTCAATAAATCCCTGTGGGTTGATAATAATCATTCCTTTTTTTTCCTTTGGAACAGTTTTGGGTAATTTGTAGAATGACAATACAACCCATTGGAATAAATTACTTTTCAAATAGTTCCTAAGTACTCCATCTACATATTCAAAGACTAAATAGCTGTGCCCCAAGAATTTGGTGAATTTAAACAGGTTCTCAAGTGGGTTGCTTGTCTTGAGCCAGCTCACCTGCAAATAGTGAGATTTCCTGGGAATCTATCAGTAAATGTTGCTTTTTAAATCAATCACAAAAATTATTCTAGCAAAAAGGGGGAAGGGAATCAATTGCTATAATTCTTATGTATGGCTTAAAGTATTTTTAAATATTTGCCAACAAAAATAAAGACCAGGTTATAGCAAAGTATCTCAAGAATGGAAGAAAAAGTATCCAATGTACTCAGCCCTCCTATGAAGCTAATTTATAGCTTTCATATGAAGGGTATAACCCAACTATCACTCAAGAATATGGGGAAAGGGGCAAGGGAGGGGAGGGGAGGGGTGAAGTTGGGGTGGAGGGAGGGTAATTGGTGGGTCCACATCTACGGTGCATCTTAGAAGGGTACAGGCAAACCTTACTAAAGGCAGAATACAAATGTCTTCATATAATAACTAAGAAAATGCCAGGAAGTTTATGTTAATCAGTTTGATGAAAATAGTTCAGATTGGGCCGGGCATGGTGGCTCACGCCTGTAGTCCCAGCACTGTGGGAGGCCGAGGCAGGTAGATTTCCAGTGCTCACAGAGTTCGAGACCAGCATATGCATGAGTGAGCCAGAGTAAAAGACCCCATCTCTACCACCAGGAAAGAACACCGCCGGGCATTGTGTTGGGTGCCTGTAATCCCAGTTACTTGGGAGGCAACTGGCAAGAGGAATCACTACAAGCAAGGACAATGTAAAAAAAAAGAAAGAAAGAAAAAAAACAAGGAAATTAAGAAGAGTGAAAGCCAACTGAAATAAAAGCAAAAAAAAAAAAAAAAGAAAAGAAAAAGGAAAATAGTTCATATTGTATATGAAACCAGCACATTGTACCCCTTGATTGCACTATTGTACACAGCTATGATTTAATTATAAAGACAATTAAAAAAAATAAAAGCAATTAGAACTGGGACAGGTCAGCCTACATAAAGTAAAGCCAAAATATATGTCATTAAAAAAAAAGACCAGATTATAATAAAGGAACATTTTTACCAGTATCTTCCTGTGCATGGAAATGCACCTGTATTCACCCTCTGCCTCTCCATGATGGCTTCCATCCACAAGCAGGATGTCTACAGCACAGGGTCAAAGGGCTTGGATTGTCTCTGACTCTGGGACATGATAATTGTGACCCAAATCAATTTATGTATTTTAAAAGTCTGCTGAATGTATGGCATCTTTTGGGTACCCAGCTCATCAGGAGGGCATGAGATTGAATATGTATGCTCCTGGCTCTCCCTCTCTCAGGGACACCTGCGGTTGGCTGAGTTCCAACACTGAGTCACTACTTTCCAAAGATCCTTCTTTAACAGGTAATGTCCCTTCCCTTCCCTTTAGTTCTGGGGTTGATAAGAGATTTGCATTTTTTTTTTCAAGCTCCCTTCACTGTTCTGCAACGGCTTGTTCCCACCCTGCCTATGCTTTGCAAGCATTTTTTATATCACCCTCAAATTATCTTACCTTAAGTAGGCCACCGATTTCCTGCATGGACTTTGATTGAGGTGCAGGCCTGGGACTTTACTGACTTTTAACTGGGCTCTACGGGTCCTCCTTCCCCAAGCAACCTATTGGTAGAAGTTTATTTCAATATAAGTGCTTTCCTTTGGAATTCTCTGTATTTAAAAACATTTTGTGTGTGTGTCAGAGGTCCTTAGGTGTCACCAAATTGGCAAAAGAGTCCTTGGCACTAAAAAAAAAAAAAAAAAAAAGATGGAATCAAGTGAGCAGACACCTGTTTTGTTTTCTTATCTTGACTGCTCTGTGCCAAATACAGTATGTAATAAAATTCACTGGTACTTTTGGGAAGGCAGAGGAAGATTCCTGTTTCACATACCATGTTTTTTTTTTTTTTCAGGAAGCCTCCAGGTATCATAAGCCCCTCATTTTACCCCCAAATGAAGGTTTCTAACAGGATGAAAGGGTGAAGACAAGAAAATTATTTTCCCAGGTATCAAAAGAAGTTAGTAGGTCCTACTTCCCTTGGAAGAAGTTTTTTCTTCTCTTTTCTTCTCTGAAACCACATCTCTTTTCACGTGCTTCTCTGCCTCTTTCTTTCACGTGGTGTATGTATGGGTGCACATACGTTTGGATGGGCTAGACCATTCCTACAAGTAAGCAAGCCTGGCTGGTCCTCATTTTCTCTCTTTTCCTTGATTCTGTTCATCCAAGAAGCCTGGATACCATAGGCCTGATGGAGCGCCTCCTTGGAGAGGCCTAGGAGAGGCCTTACTCCTTTTTCAAAGTTCTCTTCTCTCACAAGGCTCAGTCATATAGACATGGGAAGCAATACTTTGGTCTCCAAATCCTTCCCCATGACAAGAAGGATCTTAATAAATCTTCTTAAGAATTTCCATGTTCTAATTTGGACCAAACCATCCTTCACTGCTCTCCACTGGCCTTGTCATGGACAGACCTGCTCCAGCCTTTCCGCACAGGGGACTGGATGGATGAGAGGCAGAGCCAGCTCAACAGGTGGCTACAGATGCACTGGGATCTGGGAACCATTTTTGTTCATTCAGAATGACTGCTGAATATTGTTCTCCATGAAATTCCACCTTGTCCACCAGAATTTGTAAACTGGGGCTGATAAGTTAAATTGTTTTGCCTTTTTCTCTGTACAGAGACCTAATTTGATAAAGTGATTTAAAATGGGCAATATTCAGTATTTGAGGATTCTCTTGCCAAAGATCACTAAAATATTACACTTGTGGTTTTCACCTTCATAAGCATCTGATTCAGGATAACTGCCCTCTCTACACTGTCTCAAAAGAAAAAAAAAAGAATCTGACATCATTGACTAAGTAATTAATACTAAATAAGAAGATGAACTAAAAATGATAGAACATAAAGTAAATATAATTGCAAATCAGGACAAGAAGGTTTTCACACATAAGAAGTGATACCTCACACATAAAATAAGATAATGCAGACTTATGACTGAATCCTTTAATTGGCCATCAGTGAACAAGATTAAGGGAAACTCCAGATGAGGAATTGATGACCATACAGTGATGTATGACTGAAAACTGATTTATGGCTAGCATGAGTTTTGCAGAAAAAATAACCCCCCAAATAGAAAAGTCTTGGGGGAGCTCTACAAAATCTACCACTATCTCAGAGGCAATGGAAAGATAAGACATATAACATACAGGGTAGGATAAAGACAACTGTGACAGTTGAAGACCAACTAGAAGGAAGGGATGTCATCTGAATGCATCAAAATATGAGGCATCCCAGACAGCACAGAGCAAATCCCACAGCCTATATTGGCAAGGCTCAGTCTGCACAAAGCAAGCATGTCCAAAATGTACTTTGATTTTTTAACAAATAGTCTTTCCTTCTTATCGTTGACTTACATGGTATGTGGTACTAATATGTTTGTTAAAGTTTGAGGATTGTGCAAGGACCAACATACTGCCAGTTACAAGAACTGTAAGAACTCGTGTTAAAATGCTTCCTCATTGATGGATGAAGGAAAACATCACTGGTCCAATATTTATTATAATACAGTTGTTATCAAAAGAAAGGGGTTTCCAAGCTGATAAACAAGTGTTCATGTCTGTGTGCCTCAGAATTCCTTGTGAAAATATGAGTTTGAGGTAGGAGAGAGTAGGAGAGGAACTGTGTGGAAGGAAGTCTCTTGGGCCCCCTAGCTCTGTCATCTCCCCACGTGATGGGGAGACCTGTGGGACTGCCACCTGCTTTGCACTCCCATCATCAATCCATTTATCCTCCAAATGCCAGCTAGACCACATACAAACTGCTTTAGCTTAGGTGGGTGACTTCACCTCTCTGAATCTCTGTCTTGCTCCTTCTTCTGACAACTTCCCTGAAGTCTTATTTGGAGATGTGCCTCTTTTCCATGCTTAGCTCTGCCTGGAGCTTCAATTTCCCAGGTCTAAGCTCATCACTTCACTGTATTGGTCTGGTCAGAGCAGTAGGCAAAGGGCTAAGCATACTTAGGCGTCTTGCTGCAGTTGACAGCAAAGAGTCTTTGTCGTCATCACTGGACTGGAAGCTGGGGGTGCATCAGGTCTTATGGTGGAAAAGCTGCCATGAATAACAGAACTACTGCAGGAGAAGCAAAGCTGGGAAGCACAGGGAGAGACGCCAGGGCATGGCGATGTCACCTGAGCTACAGCGGGGGCTGGAGCTGGCATTGGACTTCTCTGTGATATGACCCAGTGTGTCTCTTGTTTTCATTTTAGCCAGGATGAATTGTGTTTTCTGTCCCTTGCAACACAGAGTCTTGGTTGAAAGCTGTTGGGAAAATTATGTAGCCCAGGCTAGGATAACACTTAGTATGATAACTGTGCCCGTCACTAAGTGACAATCATTTTATTATTGTTATTAATGATGACCAAAACATATGGAAACAAATCTTCTACCATCTCCCTAAATACATAATAATAACACTGAACCATCTCAAATCAAATATTTTGTAAGACTCCAAGTCAGGGAGGTATCAAAGAAGGAAATACACTGCCTGTTGCAGAGTTTGTAATTCTAGATAAATTTTATCTCACCTAGTTGGGTTTATGACTTGGTAATGTTCTCATCTAAACTCATTTGGGTCAGATACTAAATAAACATCCCCAGGCTTCTTGTCTGAAATGCTCCTGGTAATCATTTTGTCTGTGGGGGGAGCCTCAGTTCCTCTAAGCCACAAACCCCTGTGTTGCACACATCTCCCTGGCCCTCCCTGGATTCTTCCTGCTCCTTGGCTGTCAGGGTGATGCCCTTCTAGAAGCTTCTGAACCTCACACCTTCAACTGCTGAGTTTAGAGCCCCAATCCTCACTCCCCGCTGAGCCCACCCTGCTTGGGACCTTTAACAAGATTTCCCTTATCCTCATGTTATGTTGTGCTAAGGCTGGCTCTGCTGCTTAGCGGCTCAGCCTGGGTGTCTGGACCAGCTCACTGGAAGCCATACAGCTCGGCCAGCCAAGCTGCCGACCATCCCACTCACTCACCCACCCACCAAGGCTTCTGGAGGGCTCACCAGAGAACCAGGCTGCACTGAGCACTTGGGGCACAGTCCCTGAGAATGACTCTGCCTCTAAGGAGCTGACTGCTGAATTGCAAAAATAAATTTGAGAAGGTTAAAATTTAAATTTAAAAGGCCACAGATACAGTGGAGTCATGGCTCTCAGCCCAAGGCTATTAGACTCTGCTGGAGAGCTTTAAGGAAAAGTCACCTGGCAAGTCCTGCCCCAAAGGACAAAAGTCAAAATCTCCAGTCATCAGCCTTGATTCAGTGAGTCTAGGACACAGCCACATAGAGCCACAGCAAAGGGACGTCATCCCTGCAAAGGGACATCATCTATGCAAAGAGATGTCATCCACGCAAAGTCTCACCATCCATACAAAGGACAGGTACTTAGTACAGCAAATACCCCTGCCTGCCTTCTCTGTGTTACTCAAAATATAGCTGCAAATTTGGGGAAAATGTCTAAATGTCTCACTACTTTGTAAGTTCCACTACTTACAATTTAAGCATTTTCTTTTGTTTGTATTTTCTGGAATAATTATCCAAGCAATAAATTTCATTCAGTGGTCTGGGAGGCCACAAGGATACACCTGCAAGGTTCTCTCCATGGTGACTCAGCTCTTGGGAATTTGTGAACTTAGCTTCCTGGAACTTGGAAATTTCCAAGTTCTGTGAAATCCCATAGTTCTGTAGGGGCTAGAAGAGCATCTCCCGCTTGATTCAAACTGGCCAATGAGAAGGGTACCTGTGGGGTGGAACTTTTTGACTGTTGATAAAAAGGGAAAGACCAAGCCAGTCAGGGAGTGTGGCCATTTGGAATTCTATGCCATATGCTCTTGACTGGTAAATAAAGCCCTTCCTCTTATAAAATAAATAAATAAATTCAGTAGTCTGATTTTTAAAAACCTTCCCCAATAACACAGTTTAGAAAACTTCTTCAACCTTACCTCTTCCTAAAATTTAATTCATTAAGAAGCCTTCTGCATAGAACCATGATTTAGTATTTATAATGCAAGCTCCCCATCACACTGCAGAAATCAGTAAATCTAACATAATTTATTGAAAGAAGCTATAACTAAACGTTTGCCACACCATTACATTCACATAGACTTCTTCATAGACCCAGCGTGTTGCATACTTAGAATGTTTTTTTCTATTTATATGTGAATAGGACATATTTTCCCCAAACAAGAACTCATTTTATGGCCAATTTATAAAGCCATTTAAAACACTATTTTTATCACATTTAATGAAAACAATTACATCTAACTGCACAGAAAGGACTAAAAAAAACAACTGAGTGAAATACTAGAGTAATAAAAATCCTGAACTGATGTCTGAAATCAACTTGACATAAAAAACATTAACATCCTATATTTTAAAACCTGTTATAGTAGCAGAAAATTCTCAAATTTAATTTAACACAGATTCATAGCCATGTTATAAGTACCCCCAGAGAAAGGTCAGTGTGAATACACTCATGAATTCAAGAACTCTCACAGAAATATTCATTTCTGTAGACCTTTTTCTCCTGCATATGGAAACCTATCTACATATATTAACGTGACTAAACACATCATGATCCACAAAGTGGTTATCTGGCAGTTTGAGCAAGAAACATATTTTCTTCACACCTTAGATTGTAAATCCCCATGCACTGACCCTCTTTGATTTGATTTCCATTGTGTAAAAAGCTGAAGTTTTTGAAAATCTAAAGATGGGAAAAACTTTACACTAGGACAATGCAATTTACTTAGACATTTGCATGTTGGATCTACTTACTCCTAGCAATGTGTCTACTTTTCAGCTCTTCCTTCAGCTCCCTAGGAGGGTGCTACCTCCAATCCCTCTCTTTGTAAACTGTCTTGGAGTCCAACTTGGCTCCCAAAATCATCAAAAATGGTATTTTTCTTAACAAAAGACCATCTTGTTCAGATTCATCCTTACATGAATATGAACATACAAATGGCTTTAGCATTAAATATATAACTTTGACTTTGACTGTGTAAACTTTTAGATTTATATAATTTTAAGTATCTATTTAACATATAAGTTTTGAATAATGAATTAATAAGCCATTATCAGCCTAATTCCTCACCAAGTATGGGCAGAGAAATACTTGTACTCTTAAGAACACATCCAGGACATTATACAGACCTGAGAATTACTCTTTTTTGTTAATCTTCAAAGATAAGAATTTTTATGGGCATTCTGAGCAAAGAACAATTAGAAACATAAACTGAGCAAACCCTTCCATATTGGACTCCCAAAATGTGTGAGATTGACTTTCACAAAGATGTTAGCCTAATCATGAAAAGTGTCCACAAAACCTTAACTGGCAGGTAGGTTAATGCTCTTGCATGGACATAATCTTCCATTAGGTCTTCAGCTAAAATAGGCTAGAGAAAAATTCTAGAGAAATGGAGGATTTTAGCAAGCAGGAAAGAACTTTAAAAAAAGATAATTTGCAGGCTCAGCACCTGTAGCTCAGCAGCTAGGGAGCCAGCTACATACACCAGAGCTGGTGGGTTTGAATCTGGCCCAAGCCTGCCAAATAACGATAACTACAACCAAAAAATAGCCAGACATTGTGACGGGTGCCTGTAGTTCCAGCTACTTGGGAAGCTGAGGCAAGAGAATCGCTCAAGCCCAAGAGTCTGAGGTTGCTGTGAACTGTGATGCCACAGCACTCTACCCAGGGCAACAGCTTGAGACTATCTCAAAAAAAAAAGAAAAAGATAATTTGTAAACCTTTACAGACCTTTCTTTTTATGTCAAGAAATGCGCAAAATATTAATCTTTTATTTTAAAAAATTGTGAAGGGCCAACCAGATAGAAAAGAGGTTAGTTCCCAGTAAAATCTATTCTTTTTTTATACCTCTTACAGATCAAAGGTGAGCCAAAATGGATTCTGTTTTATGTGTACTTTTATTTACAGTAAGTGTTTAAACTATAACCATCAAACTAACAATCAGTAATTCAATATCTACTGCTCTTAGAAGAACAGAGATATTTTGATGCTTACAACAGCTTTTACTCATATTTTAAGAGGCTATAGAGTCCAATAAGTGTGTGCTGTCTGTAACCCATTACTGACACACGCTGCCTATGATCGGGGTTAACGATGCAGTCTGTCGAGCAATATAAAATAATTTCACGTGATTTTATCCAGAGAGAAATACAAATGTGCCACACTGCCTTTTAGAAAAAAAAACCATAAAATAAAATAAACATTATGATATGGTCTCAATATTCTCAAATGCCTGAAAAGAACCCTTAGACGCATAGGATTAGAACTTAGGTTGCTGACCCTCTGGACATCATTCAGGTAACGAGTCTGTTGGAAAACACAGCTCTGTGGAAAGAAGGCTTCCCTCAGCGTAGAGTTTACTGGTGAACTCCTGAAATGCCCCTATCCCAGACTTACTTCTATAAAGGTCAGTAATCAGACTGCTGGCTATGAACACAGACTGAGAAAGTGCCCAGCTCTGAGAAGCAAGCCCAGAAGTGCAGACACATACTCAAACCCAAACCTCTTCGCCAAATATAGCTTACCAACATCATAGCTCCACTCCAATTTTTTCTGCTCCTTTCATTTTTGTTGGACTTTTTAAAGCAAGAAAAGCCAAGCAGATATGTTCTAGCATTTTCTGAATTTTTTATGTCTTAAAATACATAAGAGAAAGGAATACTTATAAACTGATGACGGGACTGCAAATTGGTATAACCCCTATGAAAAACAGTATGGAGACACCTCAAAGAACTAAAAGTGATCTACCATTTGATCTAGCAATCCCATTACTGGGTGTATACCCAAAGGAACAGAAGACTTTCCATAAAAAAGACACCTGCACTCAAATGTTTATTGAAGCACAATTCAGAATTGAAAAGACGTGGAATCAACCCAAGTGTCCACCAGTTCATGAGTGGATTAATAAAATGTGATATATGTATACTATGGAATGCTACTCAGCCATAGAAAAGATGAATTAATACCTTTTGCAATAATCTGGTTGCAACTGGGACCATTCTCCTAAGCAAAGTATAGGCAGTCCCTGAGTTATAAACATTTGACTGACATAGGAATCAAACTTATGAATGGAGGCTATCACAGGGAATAGGTAAATGTTCCTGTTCCAGCTTAAATATAAATTAATCTTAAGAACAAACCTACAGGACTTATCTCATTTGTAACCTGGGAACAGCCTGTATCTCAAGAATGGAAACACAAATACTACATGTACTCATTATAAATTGGAGTTAACTGATGAGCAGACATGTGCACAGAGGGCAGTAAAACTCAATGGTTGAGTTTTACTGCCCTCTGTGCATCAACTCAGTTGATTAACCAGGCATCATGGAGGTGGAGAAGAGGGGCAAAAACCTACCTAATGGGTACAATGAACACTATTTGTGTGATAGGCACATCTATTGCTGGGACTCAAGCATTACAAAAGTGATCTGTGTAAACTAAAACATTTGTACTACCTTAATATTTTGAAAGAAAAAAATAAAATAAATAAAGAACATTGGATAATAAAAAGAAATAAGAAAATATTTCCTTTTTCTCCAAATGGTTGTCATGACTCCCATTCCTCCCACCGGCACTTCTTGAGTCCATTTCACATGGCATTTGCTCTTCTCTGCTCCTGAAAACATTTTAAATAGCTATCATCAATACGCAGACTTGCCGTGTCCCTTCTGTTTCCCCACACCACTATTCCTGCCTACTCTCCTGTCAAGTCCATCCTCTCCAACAACTGGGCAGGAAGCCAAAATCATTGCCATTTTAATAGCACAAGGAGTCTACCATATAGTGTTCAGGCTGAAGGGATGACCTCACAGGGAATTTATTTTTCCTTTTGGATCTAAATTTTGTGAGTCAGTCAGACACAGTCTGATATATTTTGTAAGTCAGGCCAATGGAACTGGAGCTAGTGAACCAGAGGTGAAGTCTCTGACAGCTTTCTGTAGCTCCAGAAAACCTATTAAGGGGAAAAAAATAAAGTTGGATTGACCTTCATCTGAAAATGAGACAGAAATTCCACCTTGCACACCTCTATCAAACATGCTGACACAACAGCTAAAACTTTAAACACACTAAAGTCAATAAATGAGAAGTTATGGTTTTCACAGCAACTGCAACTCTTGTGTCAGCAGCATTTCCCATTCCTGTGATAGGTGTTAAGTTTAACAGTGTAATGCAAAAGCAGCATGGCCAAGTGAGCTACTGAGTTCCCTGACTTTCCTGGACTAAACCAATTGGGACCATCATTGTATTCATCATGTAAATAGCACTTGTTAAGTCATTTTCTAGACAAAAGAACAAATCAGTTCATATTACCATCACCAAAAGGAAGTGTATGCCCACAAGAATAACCTCGCCTGGGTAATTCAGGAGCTCAAGGATTCTATATCCCCAGTAAAGGCTCAGAATTCCCCAACTCACACACCCACTTTGCTTCAAACCCCCATGTGTGATTTGAGTTTTCTTACTCAGTAAACATGTGGAAAAGCTGAAACACAAATGGCACACTGGGACGTGTGGGCTAGTTAAGTCAACTTGTTTATAGATCTTTGAAGTTTTATGGACTTTCCAGGTATCATCTCAGGCACTGAATTGAGTTTCACTAGAAACATCAAATATCAGGAATAGAAAAGTTTACAGTTTGTAGCCTGATACTTTAACTGCTTAGTAAATATTACAGTCTTTTTTATCAGTGGCAAGTTGGTAGCTGATAATATATTCAATGAGCTCTGAAGTTTCTTTATAAAAGTACCTAAACTCACGCTTAGTTATTGAGTTCTACTTTAACTGAGCAAAAAGGCTGTACCATTTCCAGTAAAAACAGCATCATCCCTCTCTGCCAACTCCACGAAGTAGCTGAAAATTTAAGATCTAATTTTGGAATTCCTAGACTCATTCCTCTTATGTCCTAATGCCATCCCAGGCTCGTTTTATAGGAAGGTTGCATAAGACAGCAAAGATTTGATTCCACGGTTGAAACATATGTGAGTGTTCTAGGGCATGCAGAAGCAGCACAGGTGGCATCTCTGAATGAAGTAGAAAAGGCACCCCTCCAGCAAACCAGGTAGAAAAACATTCCCACTGGATATTCTAATTTAAGTTATTCCTCTCTTGCCATGGCCCAAGGCCAAATGAATCCAGCCTATAAACCTTGGGCTGAAATGGGCCTCACCAATACCCAAAGCATTACCTGAGAAAACAGACACAGGGAACTTGGTTATAGAAAAACAGGTCAGGCCAAGCTACAGAGGGGGTTGAACATGGCTCAGAGGTTGGACTCCATCATGTCCAAGTATAAATCAGATATACACTTATTACTGTGTCACCTGGAGAACATAACTTTATCTCTGTAGACCTCAATCCCTTCATCTGTAAATTTGGCATAACAATAAGATTTCACAATTTTGAGTTTATAATATATTCAAGTCCTTAGGCTAGTGGCTGCCATGCATGAAGTGTTCAGAATCCCCTAGTGTAATGGGGTGACACTGGCTTAGGAGACAGGAAACCCAGGCTCCCTACAAATGCATGACCATAACTATCTTGTTATGTTTGGATGTCTTGACCTTTATCTCACGAGAATGGTATAATGTTCAAAAGAAAAACTGCCTGCAAAAAAAAAAAAAAAACGAAAGAAAAGAAATTCTATACCACTATGTTCAAAGCTCGAAGAGGCTTTAATCAGAATAAAGACTCCCTAATGTGACCAGGTCCACTGGGCTTTGTCTGACACCCCACGCCTACCCGACACCCGCACTCTGTCTGGTTCTTCTCTTTCTGGAGTTGCCCCACATGGTAAAACAGGTACAGAAATGGCTTTTACACAGTAAGTCAGTCCAATTTACGTCTCTTCTTACTGTCACCTTGGAAAATAATTACACATACCCAAGGTTTTATAGTAAGAATACCAATAAATAAGTTTAGAATACATGTTTACCCAAAGAGGACAGGAGTGAATCAGGATAAAAAAAATAACAGTAGTTTTTTTAGAAAGAAGCAACCAGGTTAATTCTGGCAAGGGTAGTGGTTTGTTAAGATGAAAATTGCACTGTTCACACAATGCACTGCAAGCAGCACACCTGTGCTGGTCTGTTCCCACCAAAACAGCTGATACTGATGATGGCACAAGAATGCTCAAACTTGACTTTGTGAGGCTTCTTACGTGATTCATTCATGGCTGTAGCATGTTCCCAGTGGTATAAAAAGTAAGATCTCAAAAGGCCACGCTGCTGAAAGGAATGTTTTAGGAACATAGCCACAATTCTAGGTTGGGATAAATGTTTTACACAAGCATTTCCATTTGAGAGTAGGGATGCTCAGAAGGCTTCTTAAATTTCTCACTAACAATAAAGGAGAATAAAGGAGGTCTAAATTGTTCCTTTTTCTTGTTAGGATTTCATAGAAACTTAACAAAAAATTTACTCTGTATTTATTATTCCTGCCCTGATACAGTCCCAGAACTGAGGGAGTACTACCCATTCTAGACCTCTCCAACCTCCAACAATTGTACAAAACACTTTCCCTGCTTTTCTCCTCCTCCCTGAGATGGGAGAGGATAGACTAGCAGTGGAATAGGAGAGTCTGACCTCAGAGCCAAAACAGGGTTGTAGGAGCAACCCAAAAATCTTGCACAATGTCAGTGTTTACAGAGCAACGTAATCTGTATCTTTGGTGACCCAGACAAGTATTAAAGTCCCAGTACCTCCTTCTCTGCCTCTTCTAGCCTTGAGGGGCCCAGAGGTCTGAAATCTACCTATTTTATTAGCATTGCTAATAAAATCTACCAGCTTATTAATTTAAAATGTTACTAAAAACAAATGGGGATTCCTTCCTATGTGGCACTGTCAGCACCAGGTTTACATCACTAAAATTTTTCGGCATTCTGTTTGTTGGCTTTGAAACATTCTCTATGTCTCAAACTTACTTAATTGTCTTGATTAATTATTATTTTTTTTGCTTTCAAAAAACTTTTCTGAATACATACATGTGTCAAGCAGAAGACTAAGCATTAGAGAGAGAATAAATAATGAGGACAACTACACTACATACTAACATTTTGGGGTCTACAATAACAAAGAGAAAGAATTTGAAAAAACAAATAGTTCTGCTTTCAGACACTCACAGTGATGGTCATAGAACTTAAAATACATCAAAATAATATATTATGATAAATTCCATAATAAAAGTAGAAAAAAAGTTTTGCATGAGCTCCCAAAGTAGAACACAGTTAATTTCTTTAGATTTCAGGCAGGACTTTACATAAGAGGTGACATGTGACTACATTCATTTTCAGGTATAAAAAAAAGAATCATATATCACAACCAAGTGGGGACTTGTTCTAGCTATTTAAAATCAACTAATGTAATCCATCACATCACAGACTAAACAAGAAAAAAGTTACATGTTTTTAGAATAGATACAGAAAAATCATTTGACAAAGTCTAACAACCATTAATGATAAAAATTTCTTATTAAGTTAGAAAAAGAGGTGAACTTCCTCAACTTGGTAGAAAGCATCTACAAAAATTTACAGTTAACATCATACTGAATAAGAAAAGAAAAGCTTTGCACCTAAGATCAGAAATGAGGCAAGGATGGCCCATCGCACCCCTTCTGTTCTACATCATATTGTAAGCCCTGGCAAGTTCAATAAGACAACAAAAAGAAATAAACTATACATATGTAAATGGAGGAGAAACAAATAAATAATTTTTGGTTGACAGAGGACACAATGGTCTATGTGGAAAATATCAACAATTTTAACCCCCCCAAAGAATTTATAACCCTTGGAATATATAGAATATAGTAAGGTGTGAGGAAAGAAGTTTCATAAACAAGGATTAGGTTGTTCTCCTATATGCCACTGGAATGAATCACTGGAATTTGAAATTAAAAAGAATATACCATTTATATTAGCACCAAAAAAAGTCTGAAATGCTTAATGATATATCTAACAAAATATCTATGGGATCAATGTGAAGAAAACTATAAAACTCTGATGAAATAAATCAAATTTATGAATAAATGCAGATCTATTCCATATTCATGGATAGGAAGACTCAATATTGCCAATGTCAGTTTTTCCCAACTTGATCTATCCATTCAGTGCAAGCTTAGTCAAAACTCCAACAAGCTATTTTATGGAAATCAAGAAACTGACTCTAAAGTTGATACAGAAAGCCAAAAGACCTAGAATAGAAAACAAAACACTGAAGTAAAATAAAGTTGTGGGCTGAAACTGTGTAACTTCTAGACTTAATATAAAGCTATCGCTAACCATCATGGAATTGGCAGAATAGACACAGATTCTTTGCAAATAAGCAAATACAATACAGTAGCAAAACGTCATCTTTCAACAAATGATTCTGAAACAATTGGTCATCAATTTTCCAAAAAAGAAAAAAAAGAATCCAGACAAACATCTTACACCTTTCAAAACTCAAAATGGATCATAGACTTAAACATAAAATGCATGTTTAGAAACTTTTAGAAAATAACATTTAAGGGCCTCCACAGACCCACCCCCGACCAGGAACTCCCCCAGTGACCATGCGGCTCTGTGCTCGAAGCCTGCAGGACCTCCGCAGGCCTACCTTCTGCCAGGGACTCTGCCTGTGAAAGCTAGGCCCCTGCAGGCCTGCCCCCGGGCAAAGAACTCCTCTGGCAACCTGCACAGCCCTGCGCCCAGTGCTTGCCAGGCTTCTGCAGGTCCTACATCTGCTGGAGACTCTGCTGGAGACCTCCAGACCTCTGCAGGTCCCCCCCCAGCCCGGATCTCCCCCGGCGACTGCCTGGGGCTCTGCCTGGCACCCACAGGGCCCCCGCAGGCCCCCTCCTGGCCAGTAAATCCCCTGGCGACTGTGCAGCCCTGCTCCGGAGCCTGCAGGGTTTCCGCAGGCCCGACTTCTGCCAGGAACTCTGCCTCCAACCGCCAGGCCTCTGCAAGCCCACCTCCCAGCCAGGAACTCCCCCGGCAACACGCCTGACCATGCGCCCTGTGCTTGCTGGGCTTCTGCAGGCCCACCGTCCACTAGAGACTTTGTTGGCAACTGCCAGGCCTCCTCAGGTCCGTGGCCTGGCCAGGAACTCCCCCAGCAACCATGTGGACCTCCACCTGGCACCCGCAGGGCTCCCACAGGCCCGCCCATGGCCAGTAAATCCCCTGGCAACTGTGCGGCCCATGCCCCAAGCCTGCAGGGCTTCTGCAGGTCCACCTTCTGCCAGGAACTCCGTCAATGACTGCCAGACCCCTGTAGGCCTGCCCCCAGCCAGGGACACTCCCAGTGACCACACCGGCCTCTACATGGCACCCACAGGGCCTCCGTAGGCCAGCCTTCTGCCAGGGATTCCGTGGCGATGGGTGGGCCTCTGCAGGCCCACCCGCAGCCAGAAACTCCCCCGGCGACCACCTGGCCCTGCATCCCACCCTTGCCAGGCTTCTGTAGGTCTGCCTTCTGCCAGGGACTCTGCCCGCAGGCCCCGGGCCAGGGACACTACCAACAACTGTGTGGGTCTCCACCTGGCACCCACAGGGACACCCGCAGACCTGCCTTCTGCCAGGGACTCCACCAGCAACTGCCAGGGCTCTGCAGGCCCACCCCTGGCCAAAAACTTCCCGGACAACCACGCAGCTCTGCGTCCAGCACTTGAAGGGCCTCTGCAGCTCTGCCTTCTATCAGGGACTGTGCCAGGGACTGCCAGGTCCCTGCAAGTCCGCCCCTAGCCAGGGATTCCCCCAGTGATCATGTGGGCCTGCGTCTGGCACCCGCAGAGCCTCCACAGGCCCACCCCTGACAAGGAACTCCCCTGGCAATCACGCTGACCTGCACCCCATGCATGCTGGGCCCCGGCAGTCTTGCCTTCTGCCAGGAACCCCGCCGGAGACTGCCAGGCCCCCGCAAGCCTGCCCCTGGCCAGGAACTACCCCAGCAACTGAGTGCCCCCACACCCGAGCCTGCAGGGCCTCTGCAAGCCGACCCTTTGCCAGGGAGTCTGCTGGTGACTGCCAGGCCTCTGTAGGCCCACCTTTGGCCAGGAACTCCCCAGTGATCATGTGGCCCTGTGCCTGGCACTCCAAGAACTGTGTGCACCATCCCCCGCCCTGCTGCTGGATCCAAGGGTGTCACACTCCGGAGCTGATCCCATAGCCAGAACTCCCTGGCTGGGACAGTCCCAAAAGAGCTACACAGGGTCACTCGCTACAAAGTTCCAAGAACAATAGAGTGGTTCCGCCAGGGTCTAATCTTCGAGAGACATCTTCTCAACTCTGAGGATGGCCAGATACAATGGTGAAAAACAATCATGGGGCGGAATCAATGGAAGAACTCTGGCAAAATGATTAATCAGAGTAGACCAACTCCTCCTAGGAATGACAAGGCAGACACAGCACAAGATCCCTTGCATAAGCAAATGGCTAAGATGTCTGAAATTGAATTCAGAATCTGGATTGCAAATAAGATCACTGGAATGGAGGAAATAATGGAATTAGAATTTCAAGCAGTAATCCAAAAGATGACCTAAAAGAAGTCTCAAGAATTCAACGAATTCAAAGACAAAATGACCAAAGATTTTTGACACATTGAGACAAGAAGTTGCAGACCTTAAAGATCTGAGAAATGCAGTAGAATCCCTCAATAACAGAATGGAGTAAGCAGAAGAAAGGATTTCTGACATGGAAGACAAAGCTTTGGAACGCTCTCAAACCTCCAAAGAGGAAGAGAAATGGAAGGCAAAAAC
>CAUYRH010085217.1:0-20654 GCA_963574655.1 Perodicticus potto
TCAGTTTCTTGTGAATTTCCTAGGCCTGAATTCCATGGATGGACTGTGTCCATTCATTGATACACTCATTCACCTTGCCCCTGGTGGAAGGGACTGTATTCATTTGTTTCCTGGCCAAGGAACCCATACACCTATATATACACTGAGGCTAGAGGCCTAGAGGAGGAGACGGGGAAAGACCGGGAGAGGAATGGAGAGAGCATCTCTCTCCCCACTTGAAATCTCTCCCTCTACCAGGAGCTTTGGTGTTTTCTGTATTATTTTCTGTAAATCAATTCTGTCTTACCACGGAGGGGTGGGGGTGGGGGGAAATAATGTAATGAAGAATAACAAAATACAAATATTAAAAAAAAAAGAAAGTTATGTTGAACAGTTGGATGAAAATATTTCAGATTGTATATGAAGCCAGCACATTGTACCCTATGATTGTACTAATGTACACAGCTATGATTTAATAATAATAATAAAAAAGATTTTCTTAAAAAAAAAAAAAAGACTGACTTCTCAGTAGTCCTTTGGGAATTCATCCAGAAAGTTTAAATAAAAACTATTTTATGCAATGAATTTAGCAGTTTTAGAGTTAAAATACATTACCTTATCAAAAAGAAACAGAAAGCAAGACAGTGAAACTCCCCAAATATATGTGTATCACCTGAAATACATATGTACCTATCGTATATGCCAAGGGCGCCAAAAATATATGTGTACACATTTTTGATAGAGACTGAAGGGAATCCAAGGTAGTACTTGAATTGCAAGTAAAATGGATGCGCATAGCATGCCCCGGTGCACTTGGCCAGTCATGGTACCTTCAATTCAATTTCAAAAAGTAATACATAATGTCTCTTCAAATGAGTATACTTTTCTGGGTACCCTCTGAATACATATTTACATACACATATCTGTGTATGTCTACTTAGTTATAAGGTATGCATATGTACACTCACGTATATACAATGTATGTGTAGAACGTACACATTCTGCCTACATTCAAACACATACACACATAAACATGGTCTTGTGAGGGAGACAAATGAAAGCTTGTAACTATAATTAGAAATGGTGATTTAAAAATATATTAAAGCATAAAGATGTGTGGATATCAATAGAAAGGAAGGGACACAGCACAGGGCATGTAAACTGCTGCTCTCAGTTTGCTGCTGGGTCAGTATGTCACCAATGCTTTCTCACCAAACACAGTGCAGACGTGAAACGCTATGGTTCCTCCTGGGTCTGCCTTTGGATTGTGCTACTGTCAGGGTCCAGAGACCAGATTGTCCACTTGTCGTTCTTTTTGTGATTCTTGATTGTGACCCCCTGAGGAAGTCAGACGAGCCTGGGGTTACTGGAGACTGTGTCTTGCTTGGCATTATTTATCATCCACAAATCATCTGCTATAAATATATCTCAGCAGGATCATCATCAGGCCAGCTCAGTAGCCGGCAATTTATGAAGGTTATGGGAAATGGTGTGAAGGGTGAAGTGCTTTATTACGGGTGGCTTTCTTTTCTGACCCTGCCCTGCATTCTAACTTGGATATAAATGATCCTGGAAGTGAATGCTCCTTTCCACTTAAGATTAAGGCTTTCAAATTGTCCCTTTTGGCTGTTACCATGTCATGACTTTAATAATGTCCAAGAAACATCGAATTTACAATGTTAAAAGGCGGTACATGAAATCCCTAGGTGCAACATAGAAGTCTATCTAAACCTCACGTTCTTCTCTCTCCATTTCATGCACAAATCATGCAAAGCATTTCTCCATTTTTATTCCGTATCTATCATTAATCTCTTTTTTTTTCTTTTACCCTGGATAAAGTAACAGGTTTGATCAAAATGCTTTGCAAATACCATCATTACAATCTGTATGGAAATTGAAACACATAAAATGTGCTTTTCCTTTCTTTTGCTAAATGTTCTTTGTTTTTAAGAGAAAAATGTGTTTGCTTCTCACACAGTGTTTTGAATTTTGCTCTGAACATCAACCCTATTTCCTTTTCACATTTCCTTAAATAAATAAAAAATATTGTAATGAAGCAGAAATGACTCAAAACCAGAATTCCACCCAGGCTGCTCTCTTGCTGGCGATTTGTTACTGGGAACGTAGTTACAGCATGATGGGGAATGATTAACTGTTCCCCTTACAGGGTATGATTCTGAACCCTCTTTTCAGAAGAGAAAGCCTTGAAGAGGGTCAATCTGTTAACATGCATTAACAAGTAAAAGGCTAAATTTTTAAAAAATATTTTAAACAACTCCAGTTGAATAAAAGATTATCAGCACCTTCCACTTTTCACTATCAACCTCTTCAAAATGGTATTCTGGGCTATCCAATCGCCCCCAGGGCAGAGGAACAACAAGAGGAAGAAAAAAATGCAAGGGAGTGAGGAGAAAAAATGATGGAAAATTGCTTTATTCAACTCCACCTGCCTGCCGCTCAAGCAAGTCACCCTTTGGAAAACTCCGACACTTCATATGAATAACCCATTATGGTTTCCTCCCAACACATCACCGCACTATTTCAGCGCTTGTTTTGCAAACCACCAACTGCGTTTACAAGTGGAGACATAATCAGGAGGGAAATGACCTTTTGCAGCGTGTTTCTGAAGCTAGTCCATCGAATACTTCTTCAGCCAACTGTCCAGGAAGCAAACTAAATATATAAGTAAATAAATAGATAATGAAAAGGTGGAGGGATGGTGGAAATGTATCCCCTTTCCCCTCTTACGTGGAGAATCCGGTAGCTTCTCTTTTCCTTTCCCTCGTTTTTTCCCACCCTGTCCCAAACCTGTTACTAGGGAAACTTGAAAAAGAATCAGATACATTAAGAATACAAAACAAAAGTTTAGACCCCACGACCATGATCTCATTGCCAAGGAGAAAGCAATGCAAGAGCCCAACCTCTGGTTGCTGCACCTCGGTCTTGAAAAAGCCTGTTTGGAGCCAGAACAAATAAGATGTTAATTGCAGCGTCGCTGAGAAAAACTACTATTGTTCCAGCCGGAGGCACGCAGCAGCTCGGAGCCGGGATGTGCCCCCACCGCCGCGGACTGGATCAATTCTGAATCCCGGGGCTGAAATGACAGCTCTCTGGCGGCGACAGGTCCGCGCTGAAAGACAGAAAGAGAAAGACGATCAAGTCCAGCATTCACTTCGCCTTCCCGTCCTCGGCTCCCCCCTGCCTCGCCTCCCAGAGAGCTTCTCTTACAGTTGGTCGCCGCCAGCCCCAGCGGTGGGAACTGAGGATGCGAAAACCTCCCAGACGCAGAAAATGCCGCTTGCCGGACGTGCTTGGGTTTGAGCAGCCGTGACGTGCAGGGGCTCCGCAGCCCGGGCTGGAGCTCGGCGGAGCCCCCTCCCGCCGGGACTCCCTGCACCCGCCGCCCCGCTCGCCGCTCTCACGCCCGCCCGCGCCCTCGGGAGGCGGAACTCCGGAGGGCGCAGCCGCCGCGCCGCGAGCCGAGACTCCGGCTGCCCGCGGCGCGCACCGCTCCGTGCAGGTCGCGCGGCCCCGGGGACGCGCTCCTCGGGAACGCGCCCCGCGCGCGCCCCGGGGAGAGCGAGCGCCGCGCGGCCGCGCGCACACCGGAGACAGAGCTTTACTATCTCGCTCCCTCCCGCGCCTCCCTCCTCGCTGGGCATTCAAACAGCTTTCCGACATCAGCAGCCAAGGATTTTGCCCCCTCTCCTTAGTGGCGGTCGGTCCATCAGTACCTGCGGGGGGGAGGAGGGAGAAAAGCGGAAAGACGAAAAAGCATAAGCTTGAGCCTCCGAGCCGCCCGCCAACGCTCCGGTGCTGGACCCACCGCCCCTCCAAGTCCGCCGGAGCCGCCGCCGCCGCCGCTCACTTCTCCCCTCCGCGCGCTCTTTGCTTCTTGGCTCCCTGGTTTGTCGGGGGGCAGATTTGGGGAAAACGCATCTTCGCTCGTCAGCCACTTCCATTCTGGGGAGTTCCGCGGAGTCTCCCCGCCGGGGGGCTGCTGCCGCCTTTCAGCCGCTCTCGGTTCGGAGCTGGGTTTCTGCTGGATACCGCGCAAGGCTCTGCGCTCCTGGTGGCTTTTTTTCCTCCCCCCCGCCTTGATTTTTCCCACCATCTTTTGCTTCTCCTATGTGTGCATTTGTAAAAATAACTCCTGATTTTTGAAGCTGAGCCGGGGAAAATGGGCAACGGTGATTGGGACCGAAGGGGAGTCTCTCCGTCACTGTTGCTGGGACGCGTGCCCGTGTTGGTGTCTTAGACAAGAGCCTCCCTGAGCTTTCGGAGTGGAAGGTAAGCGAGGGGGCCAGGGTCACCTTCCCTCCGCCGGCGCTGCGACCGGGGAGCGGTGGGCTTGACGTTTGGGGAGGGAGCCCGGGGAACAGCCAGGCTGTTGCTGGCGGATGGGCAAGCTGCGAGCAAATCCAACAGTCTGCATTTACTTAAACGCCGCAGTTGAAAAGTTACAGAAGTCTGGTTTTCAAGGGACGTGCTGGGACGCCAGGATAAGCAGAGAGAGTTCTAGAAAACCTAGTAGTTGTGTGTGATTGGGGTAATTTTATGGGGGGGGGCGATTTTAGGTTAAAAGGAAGTTAATATAACAGGAGGCAGTGGCTTTTCTATTGGGGTAAAAAAATCAGTGGAGTGATGGCGCCGTCTAGGTTCGCCTGAACTAAAGTGTCACCCAGAAAATCAGTGTTGAGAATAGCCAAACTCAATGATGGTGTGTTTCTGAGCAAGACACAAATAAATAAATAAATAAAATAAATAGAACATCCTCGACACCTCTATGGCCAGCCCTTGGACCCCCTTTCCACCCTGCTTCTTTCTTTAAGAGGGGAAAGCAGTTGTTTGAACTGGCCCTGCAGTCCGAAGGGGGGGGAGGGCTAACGATTCATTATTTTATTATTTAGGAACAAAACAAGACTCTGTACAGCGAGACTGATGAGGAAGAAAGAGCGTTATATTCAGGGTCCTCGTGGGCAGGCATGCAAGTGAAATCAGAGCTGTTTCCTCACTGGGATCGTAGATGAGCACAGCATTGCAGACACGCACTGTCAAATACAGGGAAGCAAAAGTACAGATTTCGTTAGGGAAAGAAATACGACCTCCTTTTGAGTTCCTGCTTATAAAATGAAGCCCCCTTGCATGGATAGAATTCCTAATTTAGACTTATTGTCATACTGGCTCTCACCGCCTACACTTTATCCTTAGAGCACTGCGCAGACCTGCATTGCCTGCAAAGTACTACAGCAAAGAAGAAGAAGAAAAAAAAAAGAGGAAATTATTTCCAGATTTATTTTTACAACTTTCCCTGTTTTTTAACCTTTAACACTTAATTGGCTTTATTTTGTCAAGAAGAAAATGCCTTATTCATTGAGCTGTATGTTCGAAACAGAGAACGGTATTTTGATAGTCCTAGCAGTTCTGGTGTTAATATAAACCGATGCTATATAGAGATTTAGAGTTGGGGCTGTTTTTTGCCTATATCAAGACATAGAGTTTGGATGATAATCTGGAAAATGCAGGCTGTCTTTAGGGTCTTGGGTCACCAGATTTGGCTGCATGCGTTGGTGTGTGTTATGCAATGGGAAGGAAGTGGGTTTTATCCTTTGGTACAGAGAGAACCCAGGCAAAGGCATGAAAACTATTAACTATCTGTGTGTCTGTATGTCTGTCTCTGTTTACAGAACAGTGGAAGAGACTGCAGCCTAAAGACTTAAAATTAACTTGGCATCACTTTTATCAGCTCAAAGGCTAAACAAACAAAAAAAAAAGCACTGTCATTTATTCTAAGAAATAACTTCTTAAAGGTTAAAGCTGAAAAATATTCAAGTTATTTTTGGATAACAACTTACAGAGGTAAATATAACCAAGGACTACTTTGTTATACAAGGCCAGGTTAAAAAAATAAAAAAATAAGAAAGGCAAAGAAAAAAGAAAAGAAAATAGGAGATTGGGAGTTGTTGGAAAGGGAGCAATTCAATAATTGAAATCTACTAGGAAAGAAAATGCTAATGTCTTTCATCTACCTTGTGTAAAGCTTGAATTATAGTCAATAACTCTAGATAAAACAGCCTTAATTAAAAAAAAAAATTAAAAGACTGAGGCCAGCTCGATTACTGCGGTTCTGGGATTTTTCACTGAAATCGCCTTTGGATCCAGATAGTAATACAGTGATCCTACTTTATACATCCCAAGACGGTATGTCACATTGAAATGATTACCTTAAATCCTAGTTCTCAGTGTTGATGTTGAACAACACGTCTGCCTTATATATGTACCCGTCTATGCCCTCTCTCAGAAGATGGTTTTCAAATTCTGGTAACCCACATGCATGCTCCTGTTTCTGCACAGGAATTTCTCATCAGTTCACATGGTGGCCCCTGCAAAGGCAAGTAGGGGCATGTGGGAGATGATGGTCCATCTGTAACAAATTATCATTTGTGGTTTTAAAATTATTGCTATAACTAATCATAATTACTTTTCACATTTAAGAGAAAAGAAATAACATGATGACAGCTGTTCCGAGATTATCAGATTAGATCTCGTGTGATGATGTTTACTGCAGGCAGAGGACCGAGGGAGAGAAAATGTTGGAAGGCTGATTAAAAATATTTCAACAATTAACCTTTAAGTTACCATGTTTAAATACAACATTTTATCTATCTTCATCCGATACAGTGATCATGGACGTGGACAAAATCCTGGTAGATAAGTTAGGACATTCCTATTAATAATCTATTAAATGTTATTTTTAAATTGAGCATTGAGAATTTGACCATTGCGAATGGCCACGTGAGGGCGCTGTTGACACAGCAACAGATAATTTCCCAGTGTTATAAAATAAAAATTACCTGCCCTTCTTTTAAAAAGGATTTTTACTGAAATCTTGAAAACAGCTGGCTGTAATAGTGAAAGGAGTTTATATTTTTCAATGCGTGTAGACTCCTACTTGCATTTTACTTTCATTACCATTTTTACAGGCCAAATGACATAGGATGAAGGCTGTTCGTAACCTGCTGATTTATATATTTTCCACCTATCTTCTGGTTATGTTTGGATTTAATGCTGCCCAAGACTTCTGGTGTTCAACTTTGGTGAAGGGAGTCATTTATGGATCATATTCTGTAAGTGAAATGTTTCCCAAAAACTTTACAAATTGCACTTGGACGCTGGAAAATCCAGATCCAACCAAATATAGCATTTACCTGAAATTTTCCAAAAAGGACCTTAGCTGCTCTAACTTTTCCCTTCTGGCTTATCAGTTTGATCATTTTTCCCATGAAAAAATAAAGGATCTCTTAAGAAAGAATCATTCTATAATGCAACTCTGCGATTCCAAGAATGCTTTCGTTTTTCTACAATATGATAAAAATTTTATTCAGATACGTCGAGTATTTCCAACTGATTTCCCAGGATTACAGAAAAAAGGGGAAGACGATCAGAAATCTTTTTTTGAGTTTTTGGTATTGAACAAGGTGAGCCCAAGCCAGTTTGGTTGCCATGTATTATGCACTTGGTTGGAGAGCTGCTTAAAATCAGAAAATGGGAGAGCAGAATCATGTGGGATCATGTATACGAAATGCACCTGCCCTCAGCATTTGGGAGAGTGGGGGATCGACGACCAGTCACTGGTTTTGTTAAATAACGTGGTGTTACCCTTGAATGAGCAGACAGAAGGCTGCCTGACCCAGGAGCTGCAAACCACCCAAGTCTGCAATCTTACCAGGGAGGCCAAGCGACCACCCAAAGAAGGTAAGTGCCCAAAGGAGAGGGGACTGTGTGGGTGGGGGCTGAGGGAGGACAGTTGGAGGATGGGATTAAGACTTGCTGTTTCAAGTTTCAACACGCAGGCCTAATCATTACTCCTTTACTCTGTCGTCTCTGGATTCGTTTGCCCTGTGATTGTGACTGGTGAAAGTCTCTTCAGATTGTTTTAGATTTCAGGGTATTAGAGATGAGGCTTTGAGAACAGGAGAGCTCAGCAATCTACCCTGGAGGTACAGGTGGAATATTCAGGAGAAAGGAGATGGAGAAAGATGGAGTCAGCTTAAGCCACAGGTTGAACAGGAGGGAAAGAGGTGTTCTGTGCAGGCTGCAGCCCCTGGGGAGAACTGTCGCCCCCTCTGTCTCTCACACGTGCACACATTTGAACTGTGAAATGGAATCGTAGACTTCTCCCTTCTCCAGCCCAGTAAAAGGTCCCCTTCACTTCTTCTCTTTCATGCTACCTTTGCGTCCTACCCTCCCACTCTCCACCCCTTTCCAGATTTGAACTCTGGGGCAACATGACTAAAAGGTGATGCTAACTCAGCATGCTTTTTAGGCACAAGCAAGTGCCTGACACATGAAGACAGGGGTGCTGCCCTTTTTCCTCAGACCTGGAATTTTGTTTGAGGTGCCTGACTCAGAAATCCCATGTGCTTTTTCTTGCATGGGTCAAGAGAAAACCCACTAGAAGTTCAAACTCCTCATGTCTTCTGCTAGTGAAGACACCTGTGGGCTGGCGGGGTAGGGGGGGTGGGGGGTATGGTAGGAGGTGGGGTTGTGTGGGGGGAGGAGAGGCAGTGGAATTAAGACCCTAGCTACTTCTGCAAGTGCATTTTTGTCCTTATCATTTTGGTCCCCTGTTGATATACATGAAGAGAGAGGGAACATCTCAGAATGTCAGAGATGAGCTGGGTGGTCCAAAAAAATAAAAAGCAGAGCAACAGAAATGCGGAAGGACAAGAAAATGCAGGAGTGATTGTAGCTTTCACCCAGTCCCCAGTCAGGGAGCTCCTGGAGGATTTGAGATTGTGGATTATGTTTAATAATGCAAGAAAGGATGACCTATCAGGAGAAAATGACTTTCCTATTTGGAAGGTTAATGGATGTGTTCCATTTCTTTGAGGACAGAGCTGATACAAATTCCTTCTTCCTCCCCAGCCCTGCAGCCAGAGAGTGTGTTGATTTCTCATGCAGGAAATGTTTTCTGATTGCCACAAAGATCCCTGTCTGAGGAAAGGGACAGCCAAGCTCCAGTCCCTCTTTCCTTCCCTCCCCCAACAGAAGTTGTCTTTGTGAACCAATATAAAATTGACACGTTGTTGGAGAATTTTCTTTGGGTGTAGCCAAGGCTTTGTAAGGGAGGCAAGGGATGGAGAAGAGGCTAACTAGCTTAATGCTTTTTCTCTGCTGGCTGCAATTTGAGGGATGGGAATTATGGAAGAGCAAAGGCACAAGGGAAAAAGCCCTGTTAGAAAAAAGAAATGCAGACTAATGGCAATGAGAGAGGAGTGAGAAGCTTTAAGATTTCTACAGGTCAGTGTTTCACTAACAGCTGTGACGAAGGAAGAAAACAAAGTGGTTTTAAATTACAGGAGTTCTTTTCTCCAGTAAAAAATCCCAGAGAAGCACTTTCAACTGCAGGGATGGTGTTTAACAGCATTTAAAACTAATTAGTGTCCTCTAGACTAGGAAGCCACAGTAAAAACAAAAAATGGGATGTTACAAGCTGCCTAATCAAACAGCTAATATCAGAAACTAGTTTTTATTTGTTGTTTGAATAAAATTTAGAAAATCTGTTTATTCAGTGGTTAAAATTCTGCCATCAGATTTCTCCGGATGGCCGTGGAGAGGGAGTCCAGTTTCATAGCTCTTTTACATAAAAGGTAGCAAGTGACAAAAACCAAGTTGCTGTGTGTACATTAAGCATGATTTTCAGAGATTTTGTGAATTGTGAGCTTGAGATGTGGGGGTAAGACAATGCTGGGATTTGTAGATACTGTGCTAGATGGCTGCTATTTGCAAATGAATAAAAGCGATTTTAGACATAATGTGTAGAAATCACGTGAGAGAATGTATATTTCTTGTCTCTACTTCCCTGGGAAGATGAGAATGAACTATTTCCACAGACAAATTAATGATTACAATTATTTATGAGGTTAATAGAGCTGGACAAAGAAAAGTTTATATAATAGAAGAACAATATGTGCTCTGCCAATAAAATTGCACAGCTTATATCGTCTGTATTCTGAATTGTGCACTTTAAAGGCTTAGGTTCTCCCAGGCAGAAAGTTAAAGATGAATAGTTCTGATGACATAGTTGTATCTGCTGCCTTTGTAAGTAATTCTCATAAAATACACGCAGCACGCCTTACCTCATTCCAAGAACCCCTTTCTGGCTATGCTGCACTGTAGGAAAGAAATGTGAAGATCTACGGATTCTTAATTTAGTCACATTTACGCAAAGTATATTACATCTTAAATATTTGATAGGAATGACATATAAACTATTGTGAAAGAATTCTTTAACACCATTGCAAATCCACTACCACATAGTGATATTCTTTGGGCTCAAGGTTGATAATTACATGTCATTCTGCTCTTCATATCTGATTTTGTTCTCATGTATCATTTTATGTAATGCAATGGAATTCCAGTTTTTAAGATGAGGTTTTGAAGATTCTACCTGTATTTTATCTTATGTGATGATTTCTATTTTCTACGGTAAGTCATCGGAGGAAGAAATATAAGAATGCTCTCTACAATCTTTGGCTTTGTTTTATTACTGTGGCAGTGAGTCAGAAGGCCTGCCTTCTGTAGAGGGGAGTACTCTGTAGTAGAAATATTTTCATCATAGAAGTGGCACAAATTTGACAGAAGAGTCTTCACAGCAGACGCAGTTGTAGATTGTTCTGTGTGATACTGATGGTGATGGCACAGATATAACAAATGTTGAATATTGTACTCGTGTCCCTGGGAAATACAAAATTGCATTTAGTTAGTGTCCAGGAACAAGACTGTCAGGATTGGGATGTTTACTTTGGGATAGAACATTCATTCCTGGAATATTCTTTAATAATACACCCATAGACTGAAAAATTTCACAGCCAGAAAACAGCAAGAAGGAAACTTTAATGGTTTTTAATGGCATTAACAATTATGTTATCTTGAATATATATGTGAATTATCATATAAGTAATTTACTTGATTGATACTTCATTAAAGTATCAAATTGTAGTACATTTGAGAATTTTCTTATTTAAGATCATTTTGACATGGGTCGTGTGTGATTATGTGAGAGTGTGAGAGCCAAGTAAATCAACAAAATCAAGCTTATTTAAAAAAAAAGATATCTTATTTCAGACACTTTTTTTTTAAACCTGCCAACATATAATGGATCTAAATGTGTTTTTAAAGGAAACTCAAATAACATTGCTATTTACCAGGTTTTCAGATACAAGTCTGGGGAGAGACTGGCATTTATTCACAGAGTCATCTTTAGTTTCCCTGAGGTCTTTACTGTGCTTTATACAATTCCTTTTATGGAACATAATTCTGGACTATATTGCTAAGATACAAAATGTGGCATCAGATTTTATTTCTTACCATTTCATTGAAAATAAATAATTAAAACAGTGTGGGCAGAAAAATTTCCACACCAGGATATCTAAATCCTAAATCACGTAATAAGCCTTAATGGAATCTTTGTTTCCTACCAACATCAATGGCTCTAATTATGTGAAAGGAAATTGGGATCCCTGTATAGATTCCAGGAACTCTGAACACACACACTCATTTGTCTTTCTACTCTGCCTAATCCTTGGTATTCTACCACCCCAGGAAAGTCTCCCTGTGTGCTTGGGTAAACTTTAGCCAAAGTCTTTGTGTCACTGCAGTTTTAGGCACATATTTGCGATCTAGAGAAATTGGTGTCTCTATCGATTTAATCATCCTCATTTTTAATCATCCTACCTTTGCTGTTTGCCCTCATGTTATTTTTTGGACTGTCTTGCCTTTCACTTTCGTCTTTATGTTCCTTTGATCTGACCTCCTTTGGAAATGACTGCCATGATTCCATACAGTTTACCCGAGTGTGGAAAGAGTTATTGAATCTGTTACTCCCTGAAGAAACAGAGCATGATAGTTCGTTTGCTCTGCCCCTTAGCTGGATCCCATAGCCTTTTGCACCTACTGTCCATCTGTTCTAAACACTTATCATATTGCAGTCGGATTTTTTCCATTTACATTTCCATCTCACTTCACCAGACTTTTGAGTTCTTCAAGTTAAAAAAGAAAAAAACAGGGTTTTTCCATTGTCTAGCTCAGTCTAAACAGGGTTTTGATAAATACAGGTTGTAATGAATGTTTGAATAAACAAAACAAAGATATCTCCAAGGAAAGACAGCAGTACATTGATGACAATTCAAAGAATAAAAATACATCACTTTGGGAAAGCAACCACCTTTACTTCTATTTTAGGGGAAGATGGCTACCATTTCTATCATTTCCAATTTCTGTAACACATTATTGATATTAATTCCCGATCTCCAAAGTGTGTTTAATAACATTAAAAAAAAAACAAGAAGAATGGAGTTATTGACCAATAGTATTGATTTTATATGTATTTATCTTGAAATATTAATGATAAATATGACTTGCTATATGTGGCCATCTAGGAAATAAAATGTAAGAAAATTTACCAATTTCCGTTTATCTGTCTGCATTTCTCTCTCCCCCTTACTCTCTCTGACCCTAACATTACGTGTAAAGCAATGACCTTTCTCAAATCGTCTCTTCCATAGTTTGAAGACAAACTTTCCATGAAAGCAGAGAAGTGAAGCGTATTTTGCATGTCTTGTTAGTGCTTTGGTTATTCACTTTCGATTATGATCTACACATACATCAGTGACGGAATTACAATTGTAGACCTGGTCAAGTAAAATGCCATACCTACTCCTTTGTCGTCATAGAATTTTGCTAGACCATTTAGGATGTAGCTCATATATGCAGCACTTCATAAAAGAAAATGGTATTATGTCATAATAATTTTGATAGACAATACATAAAGCATATTAAGCAGTACATGAAAATTTAAGTGAGGTGTTTGGGCACATGGGATCCAGACTTGCATGGATACGTATGTATAGGTCTAATTGCTAAGAAGTGGAAACACTCTAAATGCCCTTCAGCTCAGGAATGGATTAACAGACTGTGGTATATGTATAACATGAAATACTATTCAGTCACAAACAAGATGGTGACTTCACATCTTTGTATTAACATGCATGGATTTACATATACATGATATACGTATACCACAGTGCCATTTTTATGACAGCTGTAGTTAAAGGGACTGCAAGTTAGTTTTAAGATCGGGGTAGCAATTTTACTTTACTAAGAATCCCAGCTTCGTGTATATTTTTATTTACTTTATTTCGGAGCAGTAGCAATCTTGTTAAGTTCATTTTTTTTTCAGATTGCTGCATTTTTATAAAACATAGTTCCCTTTATAATCAGTCTGGATTTGGGGTCAGAACTCAGTGTTAGTTAAAAAATAAGCTTTTCTTTTTTTAAAAAATATTTTCTTTTTAAAAAAATTTTTAACTTCAGGGTAACGTGAGGGTACAACCAGGTCAGAATTTTTGAATTTGTTAGGTAGAACCCCTCTGGTAGTCGCATCGTGCACCCACAAAGTGTGCTATACACCCTTACATGGTGCTCATTGGTGCATCCCAAACCCCAACTCATTCTCCCGTTCCTCATTCTCCCCTCCACCAAACTTGAATTAAAATGAGTTTTTCTCCTATGTGGGCATGAATTAGATCGTCTACTGGCTTCATATTAGTATTGAATACATTGGGTACTTGCTTTTCCATTCTTGTGATACTTTACTGGCAAGAATGTTTCAGATCCATCTATGTTAATACAAAGAGGTGAAGTCACCATCTTTTTATGACTGAATAGTATTCCATGTTATACATATACCACAGTCTGTTAATCCATTCCTGAGCTGAAGGGCATTTAGATTGTTTCCACATGTTAGCAATTATAAACTGAGCTGTGGTAAACAATCTAATATGAATGTCTCTATGATAAAAGGATTTCTTTCTTCCGGGTAGATGCCTAGTGGTGGGATTGCGGATCAAATGGGAGATCTAATTTGAGTTCTTTGAGGATTCTCCATACTTCTTTCCAAAGAGGCTGTATTAATTTGCAGTTCCACCAATAGTGTAAAAGTGTTCCCCTCTGTCTGTATCTGTGCCAGCATCTGCAACTTTGGGACTCTGTGATATGAGCTAATCTTACTGGAGTTAGGTGATGTCTCAAGGTGGTTTTGATTTGCATTTCTGCGATGAGCAACGGCAGTGAGCATTTCTTCATATATTTGTTAGCCATTTGTCTGTCATCTTCAGAAAAGGTTCTATTCATGCCTCTTGCCCAGTGATAGATAGGAGTGTTTACTCTCTTTTTAGTTGATTAATTTGATTAATACAAAGACGTATTTTTCAAATTTGTGGCATGCGAATATCTTTTCACATTCTGAGGGTTAGCTATTTGCTTTGATTGTTGTGTCCTTAGTTGTGCAGAAGCTTTTTAGTTTACCAACATCATGTTTTGAACAACTGGAAAATGATAGTTCTTTTTTTGTATGTGGAACCAGAAAAAACCTTGTATAGCCAAGGCAATGTTTAGTAATGAAAACAAAGTGAGAGGCATCACTCTACCAGACTTTAGGCTATATTACAAGTCTACTGTGATCAAAACAGTATGGTATTGGCACAAAAATAGAGACATAGACATATAGAACTGAATAAGAAACCAAGAGATGAAATGAAGAGATGGCTCTCTTAACAGCTATCTGATCTTTGATAAACTAAACACAAGCATGCATTGGGGGAAAGAATCCCTATTCAATAAATGGTGCTGGAAGAACTGGACAACCACATATAAATGACTGAAATTGGATCCATACCTTCCACCACTTACAAAAATAGATTCAAATTGGATAAAATATTTAAATCTAAGGCATGAAATGATAAAAATCCTGGAGAAAAATGAGGGAAAAACTCCCTGAGGATGTTGGCCTGGGGAAAGATTTTATGAAGAAGACTTCCATGGCAGTTGCAACAGCAACAACAAAAATAAACAAAAGGGACTTTTCTTATTTTTTAAGGAAAGGATGTGCTGGGTTTTATGATCATGAGCCAGAGAGAACTACATTTTAATCTGCTCTTCCATATCATAACTAGAATTCTACATCACCACTGTCTTCGTCTCTGATTAGTTTAGAATGCTTACTTCTCAAGGAATACAGGAAATGACATCATGTTAGAAAAAAAAAGAATACAATTAATGACTTGGAATATTTTAGTTCCCATCAGACCTGTGGAAGTTTCTTCTAGATACAATTAACTAATAAGAAATTAAAGAGGTGTTAAATTTTCCTACGTGTGTAACTTCATTGAAATGAAAAGAATGATTTTGGTGTAAGACAGATACTTCCTAAGATGACTCAGCCACTCCATAGCACCTGTGAGAAGTGACTGAGCTTGACTCATTAATACAATGGGCATACGACCTACCATAATGGAGTGTTATATTAAATGAGATAGAATATGTAAAACAGTCATCATGCTGCCCAAGTTATAGTAGACCCTGGAAAAATTGCACTACCTTATTTTGGCCCTCAAACCCCCTTCTTTAACCTTTGGTGGACCAAAACAATTACCAATTAAAGCTCATTTTTTAAATATGAGATTCAGACATTCCTATATGCTTACAAAATTTTGGCATGGAATGTTTAAAATTGTAATTTTTATACTTTAAACTCAGTCAAATAATCCAGATAAAACCAATGTCCAGGTTAGAAAAAATTAACATTAAAAATGATAGACTAGGACTCAGCACCTGTGGCTCAACGGGTTAAGGTGCCAGCCACGTACACCTGAACTGGCGGGTTTGAATCCAGCCTGGGCCTGCCAAACAACAATGACGGCTGCAACCCAAAAATGGCCGGGCGTTGTGGCAGGCGCCTGCGGTCCCAGCTACTTGGGAGGCAGAGGCAGGAGACTCGCTTGAGCCCAGGAATTGGAGGTTGCTGTGGTGCCACAGCACTCTATCCAGGGTGACAGCTTGAGGCTCTCAAAAAAAATAAATAAATAAAAATAAATAAATAAAAATGATAAACTGAATTTGCACAGTGCTCGGACATTTGTTGTTGGCTTTGGGAGATGTGGGGGGGGGGAGGTGAGGGAAAACCAGAATCTATTTTATTTAGTTTTTATATGTTTTTATTTTTGTCTGGGGGATGGGAAAGCAAAGAGAAGAAGTGGCTTTAGTAACCATATGATGCACAAGGCAGTTAGTGGGTCTGCAAAGTTTAGGGAGCTGTTTGAACTTTGCTTTAATTGTACGTGTGTGTGTGTGTGTGTGTGTGGTGGGAAGAAGAGCAGTGGTACCATTGTCTTAAAAACATCCTTTCATTGGTGTATTGTTATAAAAGCATTTGGTTATTTAGTGATTGGGAGTCTATTGAGTACTTTTTCCTGATGTTTTATGCATTGAATCCTTTCTTAATGAGTATAAACCCGATTACTAGAGAAGGGAATTTGTTTTGGATATTTTTAAGAAGGATTTCCATTTCTATGTGAGTATGGGTGAAAATATGAATAAATGAAGCAAAATTGAAAGAAAAGAATGTTATCAATAGTGAAGCCATTCGATGGAGAAGGTAGTAGTAGTAGCTTCTCAATATGAGAATTTGTAGATGCATACACTTAGCATGGGATTCTTTTATAACCTGTGCATCGTAGGTGAAATAAATTTTCACCAGGGCTCTTTCCCCCAAGTTTGAAACTGCTGATAGTATTTCTTTGTGAAGTAGGATTTTATTTGACTCTATTCTTTACGGTTATAACATAATTATTGTTCTAAATTTTCTACATTTCTTTTATATAACATCATTGCATGGTATTTAGCGTATCTAGTTGATTCGCCAATCTTTTCCATTGTATTATTCTACCCTAATATGAAAGACTTTTTTTTGAGACTCTTGCTCTGTTAGCTGGGATGGAGTGTGGTGGATGGCGTGATCATAGCTTGCTGCATCCTCTTACTTCTGGTTCTAGCCTCAGCCTCCCAAGTAGCTGGGACTACAGGTGCATACCACTGTGCCCAGCTAATTTTTCTAGTTTTTATACAAGTGGGGTTTTGCTCTTACTCAGGCTGGTCTCAAACTCCCGACCTTAAGTGATCCTCCCACCTCAGCCTCCCAGAGTGCTAAGATTACAGGCATGAGTCACTATGCCCAGTCTTAAAAGATTCTTTTGAAATCAATACAGTTTTTAAAGTTTTGTTTTCATTTTTATTCTTTGGCTGACTGCTATAAACCATGGAAAATATATAATCAACAGTGATGCAGTGTCAATTAACCATTTGAACTTGTTTGTGAATTTAGAGCATTTAACAAAGGATCATTAAACCTCCTGAATGTGTGTCTACTTTGTATTAAATAATAAAAAGTAGCATCTCAATACCTTTGTGTTGATGGAAGCATAACTAATAATACATCAAATAGGTCAAATTATAGGTGTGTGAGTCACCCCAGGCCTGGAAAGCTGTCCTTTGGATGTCATTGCTGATAGGCAGCAAGGCTACTTTAGTTAAATAGTCTCCAACTGTTTATTTTTTGCTGCATTATGCAAAATAAAGTTTATCTATTGAGATATATTTTGAAATGAAATTATCTGGAAATATTAGCTTATATTAAATCATTTGGAATAAAGTGTGACTTTGCTAGGATTTCTTTCTCTGAATTGTGATCATTTATTATAGACCAACAAGCCCTCCATATCCCCTCCAAAGCTTATGTATTTACGTATTGGAAAAAACCTCAAACATTTTGTTAATAATTATTTGAAGATGTAGATATTTTCCTAAAGCAAAATTATAAATTGCCATCAGTGACTCTCCATAAAATGCTAACTTCTGTCTGCGCAGTTGTGTTTCAACTCTCTTCCAGATATTTTTCTCATTTGCAGAGAATGACCCAGATATGTAGTTGTTAAAGGTTAGTAATATATTCCTAGCTTATACAGAAAGTGCAGTAAAATTACATAGTAAACACTTGACTATGCAGCTGATTATCTCACAGTTAATTGAGTGAATGAGTTGTGTCTTAAATTCAATATGTTTTCTGATGTACATTTCCCCATAACTGACCCCTGCCACACATTCATTATACCTGGAACATGTTATAAAATACAAAGGTAAAATGGTTACTGTTTGGTTTCTACCGTATTAAATGAAATAAATTACTTGCTAAGCTGATTATGGATACTCTAGTCTCAAATTATTTCTTCTAGATAACAAATTTCTTTGGGGGTTGAGAGTTGTTTTGGAAAACAGAACAAATGTGGGTGTGGGAAAAACATTGGCCTTGATGGAACCAGATTACAATATTTATAATGTAACTTAAATGCACGTAGACATGGTAGAAAGCATTAAGAAAATTGTGGAGTCAACCAGAGAAGTCTATTTAGGTGAATTTATTTGTTAACAATAGATATGTTAAGGCGATAGAAATGTCACAGAAAAATTTGCTTTTCTGGGTAATTCATTCTGGGTGAGTAATACCACAGCATTCATTTCATGACATTTCTAGTGATATTTCTCCACTTAAATTAAGATGCTTTTAAAAATTATGATGAAATTTTAAAAAATTATATGTTTGTAGACCAAAATAGTAATAACTTGTTCTGTAATGAAGCACTGCTTTATTTTATTTTTATTTTATTTATTTATTTATTTAATATAAATAGAGACAGCAGAGTCTCAAGCTGTCACCTTGGGTAGAGTGCTATGGTGTCACAGCTCACGGCAACCTCAAACTCTTGGTCTTAAACGATTCTCTTGCCTCAGTCTCCCAAGTAGCTGGCTCTACTACTATAACGCCTGGCTATTTTTTGGTTGCAGCTGTCGTTGTTTGGCAGGCCTGGGCTGGGTTTGAACCTGCCAGCTCAGGTGTATGTGGCTGGCGCTCTAGCCACTGAGCTACAGGCCCTGAGCCATGAAGCACAGTTTTAAAGAAAAGTATTATGGATCACTCCTAGAAAATAAAGAAGTAAAGCTTTTAATAATCAATTCATGCATTAAAAAATATAATAAGACATAACATCCAAGAAATGCTTTCAAGTTTACAAAGCTCTTTTGTAGATACTGTTTTTTGTTTTGTTTTGTTTTTTGAGACAGAGTCTCAAGCTGTCATCCTGGGTAGAGTGCCATGGCATCATAGCTTACAGCAACCTCAGACTCTTGGGTGTCACAGCTTATGGCAACCTCAAACTCTTGGTCTTAAATAATTCTCTTGCCTCAGCCTCCCAAATAGCTGAGACTATAGGCGCCCGCCACACGACCAGCTATTTTTTTTTTGCTGATGTTGTTGTAGTTGTCATTGTTGTTTTAGCAGGCCCAGGCCGGGTTCGAACCTGCCAGCCTCTGTGTATGTGACTGGCGCCCTACCCATTGAGCAAGGGCCCTGCTCTGTACATACTGTTTTGTCTGGGCAGTAACTGTGTGGGGCACATACTATTTGCCTCATTGACATGTCTTTTTATTTTTTTTATTTTTATTATTAAATCATAGCTGTGTACATTAGTGCAATCAAGGGGTACAATGTACTGGTTTCATATTGCAAGACCACTGGCACAACAATATACAATCTGAACTGTTTTCATCAAACTGATTAACAGCCTTCGTGGCATTTTCTTAGTTATTGTATGAAGACATTTGTGTTCTGCATTTAGTAGGATCTTGATTATGTACAATAGTTTAAAAACTATTAATTTCAAATAAAATGTTTGATAATAAAGTTCAAATAAAAAGATAAACAATTCATAGCTATAGGTTTTTCTCAGTCCATCTGTTTCTAGATCACTTAAATCTGGGACACAAATTCTCAGACTTCTAAGGTACTTTCAGCATTTTCTAGGCCAGATCTTATCTGATCAGTGAGACCTGAATTTGCAAATATATAATGGGAACATTATCTAAGCTGAACATAACTCTTTTTGGAATTTATATTCAATAACATCTCTATAACCCAAAAGAGACATAGTCATTTAGGATAGGACTTTTTTACCTAATCTTTAAAAACGAACAAACAGAAATCTTGTATTTAGCCAGGACAATAGTTAGAATATAATTGCCATACTATATGATGCCGACTAGTGTCTACATATTCATTAGATTTTTGTTCTATTTAGTATATTTTTTAAGCAAAGGTGATATAGGTCTCAAAAAAATGATTGATTTTAGGTCTAAGCTTATTGAGTTTAAAGAGCATGTGTTTCAAGTTCAGAGTCTGTCTAGCTCTCCTAAGAATATCTATTTGGATTTTTACTTTATTATCATTTTCTGGGAAAATCTGTGTTGTGGAGAAATAACATCTTCCATTTTTTTGTTTGTTTGTTTACTGTATGGCACATTGAGAAACACCATTGAAGGTGGGAGAAGAGCAAGGTCAGGTGTCTGTTCCTCAGGGCCCCTTCCTTTTGCATTGCTGGAAGTTGGCTGGGGTCTACGTTGAAGGTTACAGCTTCTGTCAGGAGACTTTCCTCTTTGCAACTCTGGGAACCACTCCTCATATTAATCCCTGAGAAACCATAAATCATAAACCTATGATTTATTATTAAATAATAGCTGTGTACATTAGTGCAATCAAGGGGTACAATGTACTGGTTTCATATTGAAAGACCACTGGCACTACAATATACAATCTGAACTATTTTCATCAAACTGATTAACAGAGCCTTCATGGCATTTTCTTAGTTATTGTATCCTCTGCTCTTAAAGGAAAGGATGTGTCGATATAAAGATAGAGTGAGGAAGAAAAGGGGGCTGGATGAGAT
>CAUYRH010085218.1:0-25531 GCA_963574655.1 Perodicticus potto
TCACATAGTAATGAGAAAGTCTCTTGAATGTTATCGCAATCAGGTTGATGAAAATATCTCCGATTGTATCTGAAGCCCGCACACTGTACCCCATGATTGAATTATTGTACACAGCGATGATTCAATTAAAAAAAAAAAAACTTATGGTATCATCTAACGGCTCTTCTCCACGCTTTTTTTTTTTTTTTTTATCTTTTTAAACGAAGGTATGAGAGTGCTGGTAGATGCTCGAGAGAAGCTTCATATTCCTTGGGGAGATAGCTCAAACCAACTAAATGGAGACAAGATGATGGCATTTGACACCCGGGCCCCCATGGCAGCCCAAGGAATGGTGGAAACTCGGGTTTTTTTACAATACCTTCCTGCTATAAGAGCATTATGGGCAGACAGCGGCATACAGAATGCCTATGACCGGCGTCGAGAATTTCAACTGGTAAGAGATTTGGTCTTTTCAAAATGTTATCATTTTCTTTTAATGACCTTAAGTGACACAGATTACACATCCCTAATCTGGAAGTCTGAACTCTGAAGTTCTCTAAAATCCAGAATTTTGTGAAGATGGAAGAATAGACACAGCACTAAAGGGACAAGCCTAATGAGTGGCCCTATAATGTGTGTAAAATTCATTTGTTTCATATACACCTTTAGGTAAGTATTTGAGGTGTATATGAAACATAAATGAATTTTGTATTTAGACTTGGGTCCCACCCCCAAGATACCCCATTATGTATGTGCAAAATCTGGAATATTTTAAAAACTGAAAAATTCAAAATCTAAAACATTCTTGGTCCCAAGCATTGCAAGTAAGAGATATTAAACCTGTCTTTGATTTTAGCACACTTTTTCACTGACTTCCACAACTTAATGTATCTGTCTAAAAAATAAATGAACTTTTTACTAAGCAAGATAAATAAGGTGAACTCTATAGATTTGGTAAAGCTATTCCATTTAATAGTTTATTTTTCCTTTTTGAAAGTGAGGTTATAGGTTGTGTGCAGTGGCTTGCGCCTGTAATCCTAGTACTCTGGGAGACCAAGGCAAGTAGATGGCTTGAGCTTGCAGGTTTGAGACCAGTCCCTGAACCAGAGCGAGACCTTGGTCTCTAAAACATAGCCAGGCGTTGTGACGGGCGCCTTTAGTCCCAGCTACTTGGGAGGCTGAGGCAAGAAAATCGCTTGAGCCCAGGAGTTTAGAGGTTGTTGTGAGCTATGATGCCACGGCCGGCACTCTACCGAGGGTGACAAAGTATGAGACTCTGTCTCCAAAAAAGTAAATAAATAAAATAAAGTGAGGTCATAATGATTTTATTGTGCACTTTCTTCTAATTTTATTCTGTTAATTGTAAATAATTTTCTCTCATAGCAACTACATTCATCCTTCTGAAAAACTGAGTATTTATTCTTGGATTAAGAGTACAAAAACTGAATCTAATTGCTCGCTATTGAGTGTTTGGAGGTACTCAATTAAGATCCTTAATATTTAACAGTAAATATGCTTTTTATATATTTGCATTTTGTGTGTGTTCTAAGGCTCCTAACCACACTTTATAAAATGTCTTTCTTAACAAACAAAATAATCTTAGTTAATTTTTGTACCTTTGTTTCACATAGGAAGCACCTAGCTTTTATTTTTACATTTATTTTTCTTCCCTTTATCTTAAACAGGACTACCTATAAAATACTTTGTGTCTATTACCCTGAAGAAAGGGTAGAAAAGAAAGGATCCAATCCGGGTTAAAGATACAAAAATAGTAATTGAAACAGATTTTTAATTAAGTATTTTTGTAATTTAATTGTGAATGCTTTGATTTTGTTCTGGTTTTTGCTTGCCAAAGACCAGAAAGATACCAACAATGATAGTAATCTAGACTATGCAATTGGGAGGTAGTTAAGTGTTTTACTGTAATATGATTAAAATAAAGTGACAGTTAAAACTGCTTAGGAAGTTGTTAGATGATGTCACCAACATTAAAGCAATGTACATTTATGGGTGTGGCTACAAAATGATGTACATCCAGCAGTCTTTGCTGTCACTATTTGTACTCAAGAAATCTTTACTATTAAAAGTTCTAGAAAAGTGCTCCTGATCATTTTTTTATAAAACTAATACCTAATGTCTTTTTCTGAGTTACGGCTTGCTCCTTCCTTCCTTCTTTCCTTCCTTCCTACAGTCTCTTACATCTGTCATTCAACTAGCACTTGGTTATGTACTATTTTATATAGCATTCTTTTATCACGGGTCGGTTTCTGAAAGGAAGTGCCTCATGTTATTATTAAAATTGAGTAGTGGGCAATCTTATATGTGAAAACTATGAATTTAACTTAACAAGTGACCATCCAATTCCCAGATTTCTGGTTAGTTTTTGTCCTTTGATCAGTATTTGTTGTTTTATTTTTAGTGGACTATTTACATGAGTCTCTCTACATATCTCTTCCCATCTCCTTTCACCTTCTGTCCTTTTTTTTTTTTTTTTTTTGTAGAGACAGAGTCTCACTTTGTCCCTCAGTGGAGTGCCATGGCATCACACAGCTCACAGCAACCTCCAACTCCTGGGCTTAGGCGATTCTCTTGCCTCAGCCTCCCAAGTAGCTGGGATTACAGGCGCCCGCCACAACGTCCGGCTATTTTTCTGTTTTGCAGTTCAGCCGAGGCCGGGTTTGAACCCACCACCTTTGGCATGTGGGGCCGGTGCCCTACTCTATGAGCCACAGGGGCCGCCCATTCCCTCCTTTTTTTAAGTGCTGCTTATTCTCTGTATTTCTGTCTTAGTTTGTTTTCTCAACACTTTTCCACTGTGTTTTCTCAGGCTCTTACTCATTCTTCTAGGTTAGGGAAGAAACATCCATCTGTAATAAGCATACAGTACAAACTGAATGAATAAATGAACAACTGTGTACCTGAAAGTTCTCTGTGGGAATGTTCCATATTTACCTTAAGTCCATTTATTTGAAGTTGGGCTTAACTGACTTTTTTTTTTTTTTTGGAAGTTCACATCTCACAGTTTCACATCAAGTCTGTCTTGGGATCATAGCTGAGAAAGCATGCTAAGTCTTTCTTTGTTATTAAAATCAAATAGGTAAAACTCCCCGAGATGAATGTGTTTTCCTTAAGCTGGCTAGACTTTAGGAAGAAGAAGAAGAGAAGTCCTCAAGGGCAAAGAGAAGTTCCAGAAATACTTTTTTGCATAATAAAAAGTAGAGACAGAAGAAAAGAGGAACTGGCTGAGATCTAGTGGTAAGCTCCTGGAGGACAGGGGTTTTTTCTTGGGTGTATATCCTCAGCATTGTTAACAGTTCCTGGCACAATGTAGTAGGTATTCAGTTATAATGATAATTAACAACTTTCATATTTTTGGATGCTCTGTGGTGCTTGGATGTAGTGTTGAGCACCAAGAAGGCATTTGGCTTATTTAAAATTTTCCTCAAAGTCATTGTCAGTTTCTTCTATTTACCTATGTACAGCAGATCCCTAAGTCCTGACTTTTCTACTTTTATAATGTTTCTTGGGTTCATTCTCTCCTTTCTTACTCCTTTACTCTATTGTCCTAGTACCTTTTCCTTGGACTCCAAGGTAATCTTATTCAAACAATAGCATGCGTTTGCTCAAAAAGCTTTGATCACTCTCCAGTGCCTCCAGACCATAGTTCATCTTCTTTGTGTGAGTCAAGACTAGCTGGCTTACCTATGTTCTAGGGCAGAACATACCCTATTATAACCTTTCCTTTCCCACATACCCTGATCTTCTCCTTGCATGGCTTTCTTCACGTAGTGCCTCTGCCTCTTTACCATATCTGTTCCCTAAGACTTAACAATTTTACTGTGACTAACTTTGGCCCAGGGCCCCTTTGCATTTGTTTGGAATGCTAGTTACAACAAGCAAATTTCCAGACTTCATCATCTTAGGATCTGATTCAGGAATCTGGGATGGGACCCAGTGATCTGTATTTCTAGCACATAGCCATAGGTGATTTGGACAAATTTGCCCTATGTCCCCACCTTCCCTAGGCACAATGCCTTATGATGTCTTCCTATTTGAAGCAGTGTCCCCAGGTGTGCTGGCCAGAATGATGCTCTCTGTGCCCTTTGTCCCCCTTGGCGTGCTTATTTGTAACAACCTCATAGTCCTCAGTGCATTAAAGTCACCTACATTCATGCTTGATCTCTCACTAATGTGGAAAATCCTTGGGTATGTCTTACTTGTCTTTTTCTCGTCCTCCAGCCTAGTGCCTGACACTTATTTCCTCATTTTTTAGACATTCTGAATTGCAAAGGTCTTGATCAAAAAAAAAGAAAGAAAGAAAAGGAATAAAGAACCATTGTACGTTAAGTTCCTTCTGGGAAATACAGATTATTTCTATGTTAGTTTGCTAATTTTCTTTCTGGTTTTTTTTTGTTTGTTTGTTTGTTTGTTTGTTTTTGAGACAAGAGTTTTACTTTGTCATCCTCAGTAGAGTGTCATAGCGTCATAGCTCACAGCAACCTCAAACTCTTGAGCTCAAGTGATTGTCTTGTCTCAGCTTCCCAAGTAGCTGGGGCTACAGGCGCCCACCACAATGTCTAGCTATTTTTAGAGACAGGGTTCTCACTCTTGCTCAGGCTGGTCTTGAACCTGTGAGCTCAGGCAATCCACCCTCCTTGGCCTCCCAGAGTGCTAAGATTAGAGGAGTGAGCCACCACACCAAGCCTAGTTTGCTAACTTTCTAGGAAATGGGAAGTCTATATTACATACTCATAATTTTTGGAATTTTAAAAATTGTCTATGTTTAGCAACATATTTTTGAATCTTACAAAAGTAAACATTAGGAAAAATGGGACGAGTTAGCAGATAAAGTAGGATTAAAATTAGCTTTTTTGTTTGAACTAATGATTGATTATTAAACTTATGCAAATTTAGATGAAAAAATACACTGACAACTTTTAAGACTCTCTGTGACTTAACAGTTTGCTTAAGACAAATAACTGCCTTTAATCAATTTTTTTTGGATAGGGTTTGGATAGTGATATCACAACTTAGGTTTGTAGCAGGCCACTCATTTATTTGTTAGTAATAACTTTGGGTGCAAACACAAATGTTTTCGTTTCTGAGTTCCCAAAGGCAAACATTTCCTTTTCTGGTTAGTTCCATTATGAGTAAACTAAACAGCTTACTGCAGAAAAGAAAAATCTAAGATTCACATTCTCGTTATAATTTAAGGTGCCTTTCTACTTAGTATAAACTAATACATTGAGGATAAAGTATTGTAAGAAGTGGTCTCTTTTAGCATTGGGTTAAATATTTGCAATGTGCTACTTTAACCATATGTTCAGTATAACCTGCCACTGAACTATGAGTTACCCTGTCTTTGGAAAAACTTCTCATGTGACAATAGCTAGAGAATTTGGGAACTAACTTAGATGACTGAAGAAGTGGTCTGGCTTGACTCCGGGTATGATACACCAGAGATATGGATCAGAACTAATGAAATGTCCAGGAGTCATTGCCAGCTAATTTTTTTGTTTAATTTACATTTTCTTATTGAGATAAGCAACATTGGTTATATAGGACAGGACAGTGTGATGGGGACACCCAACTGCTTCTTAGTTTCTGTGAACAGTTTAACATTGTCAGCATTAATACAACTTCCTTTAATGGCTAGTCTAGCTTTGCAGTTCCTGAAACCAGAACTGTTTTCTTTGTTGATCTTGATAGACTTAATTTTTCTTACTCAAGTGGTACGATTTGTGCCTAATTATAGTTACACTTGCTCTAAGCTGATAAGGTAGATTTTTCATTAAAGCAGAGATAGACCTCTTGATCTGTGTAACAGTAACTATTTAGCTTCATTAATTGGCCTGTAGAAAGGAGGTCAATGTCAACTTTAGTTTTAGTTAAAATAATTTATTTCTTTATTTGCACTACAGCATGCATTTGAAATACAATAGAATCAGTGTCTTTTGAAGCCAGGCAGTGGTGGTGTGTTCCTGTAGTCCTAGCTACTGGGGAAGCTGAGGCAAGAGGATCACTTGAGCCTAGGATTTCGAGTCCAGCCTGGGCAAAAGTGAGAACTCCTCTCTTAAAAAAAAAAGAATCATTTGTTTATTTTTTAACACTAATTTGGATTTCTTTTAAAGTGTGAATCAATTACTACTTTTAATTTTAAAAATATTATGGAGGACAGCCTATGTATTTAGTAATAAAAAGATTATATATAACATGAGTGAGAGGTGAGAGAGATTTTAAAGTTTATATCTCCATAGATAGAATTGTGTTTTACTGAAACTGATCAGATATTAATCAGAGTGGCTACCTTTTATCACTTTAGAAACCCAGAGCTTTATTTACTTTTACTTGAAAAACAAAGAGAAGGTTTTGGTATCTCCTTATACTTTCAGTACAACTTTGTGAGGTGTGTGCACATAGTTATATCACTTGTTTTATTCTGTTATGTTGGCATTTTCATGTTTGCATTTTTTGGGCAGAAATGACTGTGAGTTATCTGGACTCCTGGTATTAAAGAGAAATTATAAAATATCGTCCTTTCGGAATTAATTTTTATTTCTAAACAGAGCTAGTTGTACTGTAATTTATGTGGCTCTGAAAATGTTTATTAAACCACTACGGGGTGGAACAAGTAAATAGTTTTGTTATAAAAACTATTCAGTTAAAGCTAGAAATCAGGGTTTCAGAAAAAGAATAAAAGAAATAAAAACTATAGTTTCAGAACTCTTTCCCTAGAGTGTGGGCCTAACCCAGGAATTTATAAGCTTACTTTAAAGAAAAGTATAATGGCCAAAGGAATTGCTAGATTGAATATGTCCTGTTCATCTTTCATAAATAAGCAGCCATGGCCGGGCGAGGTGGCTCACACCTGTAATCCTCAAACCCTGGGAGGCTGAGGCGGAAGGATAGCTTGAGCTCAGGAATTCAGCAGAACAGAGATCTCATCTCTACTAAAAATAGAAAAATTAATCAGGTGTTGTGGCAGGTACCTGTGGTCCCAGCTACTCTGGAGCCGGAGGCAGGAGGATCACTTGAGCCCAAGAGTTTGAGATTGCTGTGAGTGAGGCTAACACTATGGCAGTCTAGCCTGGGCAACAAAGTCATACTCTGTCACAAACAAATAAAGAGCAGCAGCTCAGCCAAATTGGGGTATCTACTCATACCATCCCAAAGCAGGTGTCACTTGTTTTTCCTTTAGCAAATTAATTCATAGTACTGATATTTGTCATCCCTGCCTAATATCGCTATGGTTTATAACAATTGCTTTGTACTTTGCAAAGCCCCATCACATACACATTATCATATAATCCTACATATTTTAAAAAGTTGTGAGAGAAACAATACATGCTCTTTATTGCCATTTCACAGATTTAAAAAATGAGATACAGAGAGAGGTTCCTTGAGATGCTTCATTCACAGACTTACTTAGTAAATAATAAAATAGACCCTAGAACTGCAATCTGCTCACTCAGTCTACAGTGCTGGCAACCATTTTGCAAGCACTCAGACGTTCTGTGGAACATTCTTGTTTTCTTTTATTTCCAACTTCTTCTGACTACCACCCATACACAGAAATAACTAACACACTTACTAAGTTCTATCACACTATTTTTAGGTACCTGTAAGATTTTATGAAGAATATTTTGGGGCCAGGCATGGTGGCTCATGTCTGTAATACTAGCACTCTGGGAGGCTGAGGCAGGTGGATCATTTGAGTTCAGGAGTTCGAGACCAGCCTGAGCCAGACTGAGACCTCATCTCTAAAAAATAGCCAGGCGTTGTGGCTGGCATCTTTAGTCCCACCTACTTGGGAGGCTGAGACAAGAGAATCACTTGAGCCCAACAGTTTGAGGTTGCTGTGAGGTATGACACCATGGCACTGTACCAGGGGCAAGAAAAAATAATATAGGATTGTAAAAAAATATTTGGGATTGTGCTGATATTTGCATAGTTCTTTTTATAGTCTAAACTTGTATAATATCCTGTATCATTCCTTTATAGCTTACGTTATAAATAATCTTAAATGATAGGTAAAAATGGTAAATTTACTAAGAGTGGTATTTTTCGTCTTCATAAAGTCTGTTTGAATCCTTTCTGTGAAAACTAACTGTAATAATGATCCTCCACTGATTTTCCATCAGTGAACATGGGGTTTTGTTGTTGTTTGAGACAGAGTCTCCCTATGTCACTCTTAGTAGAGTGTCTTGGCATTACAGCTCACAGGAACCTCAAACTCTTGGGCTTAAGTGATTCTCTTGCCTCAGCGTCCCAAGCTGGGACTGCAGGCGCCCAACACAACGCCAGGCTATTTTTTGGTTGCAGTTGTCGCTGGTGTTTAGCAGGCCTAGGCTGGGCTCAAGTCTGCCAGCCTTGGTGTATGTGGCCAGCTCCCTACTCACTGAGCTACGGGCGCCAAGCCGTGAACATGGTTTTTTAATGTGCTGTGAAAAATAGAAGTTGAATGCAATCAGTTAACTTAAAAAGGCAACCATACATGTTTCTAGAACAAAGTCCTTTGGAAATTAGTAACTGTATTGTATGTATTTGCTCAGAATTGCTTTTCTTTTGGAGAAGGACACATCAGAACACTTTCATTCTGTTATTTTTAAGAACTTTGAAATGCTTCTCATTGATTATGTCAGTTTTCATACTGTCTGTGAGCACCTCAGATTTTGCAGTTTGTCACAGATTTTTGTCCCAGATAGAAATGACCTAAGTTTTTAAAGTGTGTATTTCTGGAAATTAGCGGTGATTTTTAGTTCCTTGCTTGAAAGTACTCCATTTTTCCTTAGCTACATGATACTGTTCTTCTTTGTGTATATTGTGAACCTGTCTTTTTATAAGATGCCTTTTATTCAAGAGAATTTGTTATAGCCAGTTTGGCAGAGCGCTATTAGAATGGGCTGATATGAATCAAGGAAATAGTTTTGTTTTGAGAACTGGACTTTAGTGAACTTGGCCAAAGTTATCAATCTGTTGCAATGATGGTAGTTGTTTATCTAATTCTTTCGTATTTAATTGCTCTTCTTTTGGCAAAATGAATCAAAAATTTTTAAATCAGTACAGTGATGGTGAACTTTTCATCCCCATCTACTTTGCCTTAGATGCAGAAGTGCTCTTACTACTTAGTAGTAGACCTACACTTGTGACTTTTATTTAACTTTTATCTTCCATACAGATTAACAGCCATGTTCAGACTTATTGATTTATTTTATTGTAAACATTTTACATTTGGTTTTAATGTGATGACCTTAAAATTTGGTTTCTGCTGTGCTGAGGAAGAAAGTGGAACAAGGCAGCCAGCTAGAGTCATGTTCTGGCTTCCACTCACTTCTTGGATGAGTCCCTTATCCTCTCTGAATTTCTGTTTCTGCAACTGTAAAATGGACATGATCACACGACCTAATATTATAAGTTACTGTGAGAATAACATGAGGTACTCTATGTAAATCCCTTCATATGGTACATGACATGTATTAACGATATTATTCATATCAGCTATGAATAGTCCTGATATACCATATGTACATACATAGCTTTATAAAAAATAAAGCACTTACTCTCTTGATTTTGCCAGTATAAAAAGTGTGAATGCTGAATAATGCAGGAGACCCCTTGAGGTACTCATTATTACATTGGTTCTGGTTGCCTACTAATATCACTTTACTTGAATTTTAGGTTGAAAATTTATGATCTTCATTTCTTTACAGTACCTAATTTTAAACAACCAAAACCACTTTATATATTTTGTGTCTATATTTTTATGGCTAGTCTTTATATATATTTGTAAATGATTTCAAAAGTATAAACAATTCTAGAGAATCAAATGTCATTTGAGAATACTAAAACATGTAAAGCTAGCTACATAATGAACCTAACTAGTATTGACCTTTCTCATTTTCACTATGAGGTTTATAGCTGGAATTATTTGTTTGGAGAGTATTCCTGAAATGCTTCGGTTGTGTAGGCAGAATGAGCCAAAGCCTTTATGTTCCTCCTGGAGGCTTTGGCGTAGGTGCAGCGCTGCGCCACTCCCACTGAATGGGCTGCCGTCTTCTGTCCTTTCATCTCTGTCTCTGGGGCACTCCCCAGGTCCCCTCCACATGAACGCACAACGCACTTTCCCTTTCTGCCGTTTCCATGGCGTCTGACTTGGCAGAGGTGCTGAAGAGTACGTAGGTTAAAGAGAGTATTTGGGCTTTATTTCCAAGGTAAAAATATTCAATAATCATAAAATGCATAATGATTTTTTAAGGTTCCGTGTTGCTTAGTACTTTTGACCATTTTGTATAAAGACCAATTAAAACCATAAATAGAGAATTCCTACTTTTTCTCATGGAGCAAAATGAATTTCAAATTTGTTCCCCCTAAAGAAAAATGCACTGATTTTAGCATTTAAAAACAAATTGGCTTACAAGCCAAACTCTCCTATGCCACACCCCAGCCCCCCCAGAAAGTATTGCATAACAATGTCTTTGGGTTCTTTGAGCCTGGGAAGCTACTTTAGCTTGTAAATAGGACATTTCCTTTCTCTTTTAACCCTTCTAGAAAGGTTAAAGAAAAAAAGCTGGAATAATGACTAATTGGGGTGAAAGACTTTCACTTTCCTTTCTAACATCCTTTTAACATTCTAATACTGTTTTCCTATTTCTTTAAAGAATTATTTTTCTTTCAAGTAGGATGGATTTCTTTCTTTATAAAGAAATCTGTCATATAATCACGTGAATTTTATTTAGTTTTCATAGTGTAAAGTGTGGTTGTATCCTTTCCTTAATAGTAAGTGAGAAAAACTTATGGAAGCTGCTAGCATTGAGCAGCTGCCCCAGATTTTCTAAGTTGCTGGAGAGTTGCTCACAAAGCTATTGCTTGGCCAACTCTGCTGCAGTAGGTCTAATAAATGAGAATATGTGCCTGGAATTACTTGAGACAAATAAAGCTGCTATTCAACTCTAAGATGGTCTCTAAATCTATTTTCATTGATTTTTTTTAAAGCCTAAATAATTGAATACTGTATAATCACAATGCTGCAAATACTATTTATCTGAATTTTTAAAAAGAAAGATGTGATTTAGCTAGTTAAATCCAGTTAAAAATACTGCAATACCAATGATTTGCTATTTTTACCTATTACTAACTTGTCACATTTACGGTTAGACTGATTTTATTTGCTATAACTTAAAAAATAGTAGGAACTTTAAAACTATTACCATACAGATTGTATACTCTTCAGTTCTAGGACAGGGTGACACTTCAATTTTTTCTTGACTTTTTACATTATATGTTATTAAATGTTGCAACCAATTTGATGGTTGGTGCTATAATTTAGTAAGAGAACCAAAGTTTCCCCCATTGTACAGTATTTTGCACATTTGGTCTTAATGTATGATAGCTTTCTTTTGAAAAAGTATTTAATTAAAAAGCTTTATTCTGTAGAATATACTTTGATAGGAGTATTATGTTTATCTGATTTATGTAGTTATATTTTATTCTGTATACAAGTATTAAAGTTTAGAGCTTTTAAGAGTATCCAGTTTCTGGGCGGCGCCTGTGACTCAGTGGGTAGGGTGCTGGCCCTATATAGGAGGGTAGCAGGTTTGAACCCGACCCCGCCCAAACTGCAACAAAAAAATAGCTGGGTGTTGTGGCCGGTGCCTGTAGTCCCAGCTACTTGGGAGGCTGAGGCAAGAGAATCGCCTAAGCCCAAGAGATGAAGGTTGTTGTGAGCTGTGATGCCACAGCACTCTACCAAGGATGATAAAGTGAGACTCTGTTTCTAAAAAAAAAAGAAGAGTATCCAGTTTCATTATGATAATGTGAAGTTTTTTCTCCTCACTGTGAAAGCTGAATAGCAGATGTAAATGGTGATGAAGGCAAGCACACCCTGGGCAGTAGATTATAGGAGATCTGTTACTCTGGAGCAGGTCTAGTAACGGTTCCCTGATAGCTTGTCATGCAGTCACGTGTTACTGGACACCTATTAATGAGTCAGGCACCTTTTGCAGGCTGGGTGTTTGCCAGTGAACCAAAGGAAAGTGATCACCATGTTGATCTTAAATGCTAGTGGGTTAAACAAGTAAGTATATAATCACACATTTGATAAATGCTTTGAAGAAAAAGAAAACAATGAGAGGTTCGGAGGATAGTCCTGGCAGGTGAGTTTTAGGTTAAGACCCCATGGATGAGAAAGTGTCAGCTGTCAGCCAGCAAGCAGTGGGAAGAGAGCTTCAGGCAGAAGGAGCATCATGTGCAGAGTCAGAAAAGGCTTGTTATGGTCAGAAACTATGATCAAGGCCAGCCAGGGAGGAGCATATAAGGGAGGATGGAGCAGGGCAGGGGAAGCGACCAGCAGCCTGTCACTGTTCTGCTAATGAGTTTGGGATTTATCTGACTGCCTCGGCAAGCTACCTAAGGATTTTAGGCAAGCTCACTCTGGCTGCTGTGTGGAAATTGGAGGGAAGAGGGAGAGAACCTTTGTGCCAGGTACTATTCTTGGTGCTAACCAGTTCCAGAGTGGGTGGGTGGTTGTCAGGTGGTGGCCATAGAGAAACAATGGATGCAGGGTACACTTTGTTAGGAAAATTATTGGGATTCTGGTAGATAGTATTGGGGAAAGAGAGAGAGAGGCATAGGTTATGAGTGACTCAAGTTTCTGCCTTTAATAATGAGATGGATGTTGGTGCTTTTTGCTGAAATGGAAAGATTGTGGGAGAAGGAAACTTGAAGGGAAGATTAAGAGTTTAGTTGGGGCACGCAGGTGGTTCCCAGTTTGACTGAACAAATTTTTGACTTTATGATGGTGCAAAAGTGACACACCATTCAGTAGAAACCATACTTCGAGTACCTGTACATTCTGTTTTTCATTTTCAGTCAGTAAATTTCATGAGATATTCAACACTTCGTTATAAGGTAGGCTTTGTGTTAGATGATTTTGCCCAGCTGTTGGCTAATATGAGTGTTCTGGGCACATTTAAGGTAAGTAAGGCTAAGCTATGATGCTTAGTAGGGTAAGTATATTAAGTATATTTTTAATTTATGATATTTTCAACTTAATGGTATTTATTGTGATGTAACCCCGTTAGAAATCAAGGACTGTAAGTACTAGGTTGAGATCTCTGTGAGACAAGTAGATGGAGACAACCAGGTAGATAATTTAAAACATAATCTTGAATCCAGAGCAGAGTTTTGGGTTAGAGATAACAAGTTAGGAGTTGTTTTTATCCAGGTGATATTTAAAGTCTATGTAATGATTGCTGAGTATTTCCCTGAATATGATTCAAAAAGAAAAAAAGGGTCAGGGGTACTCTGTGCCCTTGAGAGGTCTAAAAAGGTCAAGAATAACATCCATTGAATTTGGCAACAGGAGGGTTACATATGTTTGCTGCTGTGGCTGTGGACGTGAGGTAGAGGCCTGCTGGAAGGGCTTGAGGAGCGGAGAGAGGTGAGGAAGTGGGGAAGATTCACTTGAAATCAAGCTGGCTATTCTCTCCCTTTGTGGTACTTTCAGCCACATGGCTTAGTAGATTGTGGTTTGTCAGACCTTTTGAAACTGCAAGAGGACATTGCTTTTATTTTATTTATTTATATTTGAGACAGTCTCGCTCTGTCACCCGGGCTAGAGTGCCGTGGTATCAGCCTAGTCCACAGCAACTTCAAACTCCTGGGGTCAAGCCATTCTCCTGCCTCAACTCCAAGTAGCTGGGACCATAGGCGTGCATCTCCACGCCTCGCTAATTTTTCTGGTTTTAGTAGAGACAGGATCTTGATTTGCTCAGGTTTGTTTCCACCTCCTGAGCTCAAGTGATCCTCCTGCCTTGGCCACCCAGAGTGCTAGCATTACAGGTGTAAGCCACTGTGCCAGCTAGACATTGTATTTATATTAACTAATTTCCTTTAATCTCATTTTCAGAAGATTTAAATATAGTAGAACTTTCATAGTTGATCACCTCTCTACATTGACCACCTCCTAAAGCTGACCTAATTTGCATAGACCAGACTTACACCACCTGTACATCAGTCCTGTAGGCCTAGTTCCTTATGTTGCGCACCTCTGCGTTACTCTGACCAGTGTATTAACAGTCCCTTGGGCAGTCAACTAGCAGAGGTTCTGTTATATTTAGTTTAATAATACTGTTAATCTGTTAGGCCAAACAAATGCAGAAAAGTTGTTGACTTTATACTCGCTTATTTTACTTACGATCATCTCCTATTTAGTAAGGGCAATAATTTGATCAGTTATACACATGGTGCTTATTCATACTTTAGCATGTATGTGTTGACTACTCGCCCAGACTAGGCCCTAAGAACTCAAGTGAACCGCCTGTGTAGCTGCCTTATGGGGGGCTTCCAATCTAGTGGGCACCAGTTAAGTCTACAGTAGTTGCAAATTGTATACTTCAGAATCACTAAGTGTTTGTTAAGCTACAAGAGACTTAAAGCATGTAGTCCAGTTCACTTCATTTTGTACATGAAACATAGATCCGTGGAGGATAAGGATATAGCTAGTCTGGGAGATAAAGCCAGGATTCAAACCCAGGGCTGTACTTTTCAGTAGCCCATGTCTGATACCACCATACTTTGCTGCTTCTCTTAATAAAAAAAATTAACCAAATAGTGACTTGGAAATGGGAACTGATGTGCCAGTATAAATTTTGAGCTAATTTCCACACTTACCAGTATTCAGAAATATTTGCAGGTTGCATTGCTTTTCTGTCTAGCATGATTGATAGGAGGATGGGGAGAGGTAGTTAATGCTCCTTGTATGCTGTGTGGAACTTTTTACTGAAAATAAAGTATGAGATGATGCTTAAACACTAAACTGGGAATAAAGTGATCTGGTTTTTCTTTTACCTATTCGTGGTCCTTTTTTTTTTAAATCCCACTTTCCTATTTGCATTTTATGAGGCGCCTAAAAAATGTTATGTGATCTTAGGCATAGAATTACTTTATTAATTAATGTTGATTATTGTGTAATGTTTGTGTTGTGGTATAGTATAGCACATTTAGAACAGAACTTTCCATCTGGTGCATATTCATGGGGATTTTGAGTTATTAACAAAGTATTCTTGTAGGTCTCTCTGTTTAGAGATCAGGGGAATTGAAACTGTATTTGGGAAGTGTGTCCTGTGTTGGAAAACTGCATGTTGATTCTTCTTTCCTTTTAACAATTGAGGTCATTTCCAAAAAAACTTTTACAACTGAACGGTTCTAGTTCCTGTAAACCTAAATCTTCTTGTATTGTTAGGTTTTATATTATAAGTCTATATTCAAAAAAGTATTTTTGCTTTTAGGACTTTTCAAAGGCTCAAAACTGTAAGCTTTCTGATGTTATATGAAAACTGAAGAGTTGGAAAGTGGTTTGTTTGTTTTCAGAGATTAATTCACAGGCTTCTGAGTCCAAAATAGCTTTTTTTTATTATTCAAATCTTAGCATTCGTTGTAAATTTTACAGTTAGCCAGTATACCATCACCCAAAGACATTTGTGTTAACATTTTGAGGTATTTCCTTCCAGTATTCAAATACAATATTGGATGTAGATATAAACTTTTTTGTACTTTCTGTACAACTTTATATCCTGTTCATTGAATCATTGCAACATCATTTCCTGGAGAAAGGAGGTGATTTTCTCAGAAGACCAGCAAGGCATTCTTAGAGAAATGGATGTGAATATTTTTTATTTAAATGGATGAGGTTCTTCCCTGTATAATTCTTCTCTGTGTATTTTTTATGAACAGAAGGTGGTGGTCATAAGTGATAACATAAGGAATAAATATGGACTGAATTGTGCCCTGTTGCTACCCAGTTTGTTAGCATTATTTATTACATCAAAGCTGACCCACCTCTGCAGTATTGAACTCCTTTCTTACATTTAAAGTTTGGACTTAACTTTCATTTTCTTAAGGTAATAGCAAAATTGAACATCTTAAAAGGTAAATGCAATATATACAAGATACAGATGTATTTAAATGCTTATCAGGCATATGACTCCAACTTTTTTCTCTTTTTCCAAGATGAAGCATTTTAATAAAATAAGGTCCTTTTTTTGTGACTTCTGTAGAAGGAGAATTAGTAAACCTCATTGTACATTTTGTGTTATATATAAATAGTAACTTGGTAAGACTACGGGAATACTCCTAGAAAAGATCATTAAGATTATTACCCTTAAATTATTTTGGTGATAAGTCTAAATGAAAAACTTGATATAGAGAAATTTATTAATTTGAGTAGTGTTAAGAATAAGACAATTTACAGAATAATAACTTAGTTCTTTCTAAAAATCTCTTTATTTTTAATATCATGCCATAGTTTGTTTTTATAGCTTATATACTAGGAAAAAATTAAAATTGTTGTTTAAATAAGACAAAAGGGGCAGCGCTTGTGGCTCAGTGGGTAGGGCGCTGGTCCCATATACCGAGGGTGGCAGGTTCAAACCCGGCCTCGGCCAAACTGCAACAAAAAAATAGCCGGTGTTGTGGCGGTCACTTGTAGTCCCAGCTACTCAGGAGGCTGAGGCAAGAGAATCGCCTAAGCCCAGGAGTTGGAGGTTGCTGTGAGCTGTGTGATGCCATGGCAGTCTACCACTCTACCGAGGGCAATAAAGTGAGACTCTGTCTCTAAAAAAATAATAATAAAGTAATAAATAATACAAAAGTATCCTTTTGTAAATTCTACTTATCTAAACTATCTTAGATTGGTCTGGAAAGATATTTAATTTGAAAATTTTTCAAATATTGGGATGGTTTATATGGTCCTAAATGAACAATTTTAACTTATACACGTAGAATACTGGCAAGAAATTGAAAACTGCGTTCACTTGTAGTCTGTTTAATTTGATATGTCTATAGGGCAAAGGAAAATGGCTTTTATTATTGTATTATAAATACATGTATTTTATTACATTCATTACATTATTTCCCCCCACCCCACCCCTCAGTGGTAAGACAGAATTGATTCACAGAAAAGAATACAGAAAACACTAAAGCTCCTGGTGGAGGGAGAGAATTCAAGTGGGGAGAGAGGCAGGTATTATATTATTGTATTATAGATAAATACTATCTTGTTCCTAAAGAAACCAAACAAAAAGGTATGAATGGTGGTACTTTAAGTATGTTTTAATGATAATAATGTCACTATTACCCTTATTAAAAACATGTGTTCATACCATAGCAAATAATTTTCTTTTTTCTAGGAAAAAAAGGAAGTAATAGAGAAAGGTCATTAAAGAAAAAAGAGCAATCTCAAAGATAAGGAACGATAGAATAGGTCCTTTGTGAAAACTAGGGAAAATGAGAATGTTGGAAGGGCGTTAAATAAAAAGAGAAGTGAAGCTGATCAGTGATAAGCTCTGAGACACAGGAGGAGAGTTGTGTGTGCTTACCCTGTCTGCATTGGTAAGGTTTTCTCAAGTCGTTTTTGTTTTGTTTTGTTTTGTTTTTGGAGACAGAGTCTAATTCTTTCACCCTGGCTAGAGTGCTGTGGTGTCATAGCTCACAGCAACCTCAAACTTTTGGACTCCAGTGATCCTCTTGTCTCAGCCTCCTGAGTACCTGGGACTACAGGCCAGTGCCTCCATGCCCAGCTCATTTTTCTATTTTTAGTAGAGATGGGGTCTTGCTTTTGCAAAGGTTGGTCTGGAACTCCTGAGCTCAAGCAATTCACCCACCTCTGCCTCACAGAGTGCTAGGATTACAAGAGTGAGCTACTACACCCGGCCTCAAGTAGTTTCATATTTAATTTAACATTTAAAAAAATAGAGGTGGGCTCAGCGCCTGTGGCTCAATAGGCTAAGGCGCCAGCCACGTACACCTTAGCTGGCGGGTTCAAATCCAGCCCAGGCCCGCCAAACACCGACGGCTGCAACCAAAAAATGGCCGGCGTTGTGGCAGGCGCCTGTAGTCCCAGCTACGTGGGAGGCGGAGGCAAGAGACTCGCTTGAGCCCAGGAATTGGAGGTTGCTGTGAGCTGTGATGCCACGGGACTCTATCCAAGGTGACAGCCTGAGGCTCTGTCTCAAAAAAAAAAAAAAAATAGAGGTGCTATATTTCAAATATTTCAAATAGAATGATCTCAAGATTTTTTCTACTTTAAAGTCATTATCAAAACTATGAACAAACTTTTAAAGTATAATTAGACCTTGTTCTGTATTTATTGTCTTGGGAATTGTATATAATGTTAGACTCTTATGATTTCAGATAAATGGTGTGGGCAGAGCAACATAACTGTATCTTTCATATTTTTTATGTGAGTATGTAGAAAGACAATAAAGAAAGGACAGATGGGATGGGAAATTGAGTCAAAATAATAAGAAGTATTACCTTCTGTTTTTGTTACTAGCCATATCCATAGGTTGAAATGAAGAGTCTTGATTGATTAACCAGCTTTAACCTGAAACTTTCCATTTTGTACCTTGTTTGTATTTGGCATTTAATTCAAGTACATGGTAGATGGAAAGGCTTCTGTGACACAAATCTGTCCATGGAATATTATCCTAAACACTCCTTATGTAGATGTGACTTTATTAAATGTTTTTAGGACTGAAATTATTAGTGTATACAAATGTGAATTATTGATAAAGACCAACTTCCAGATCTCTTTTAAAGGCAAGTTAATAAGTTTCCTATTGAATAAAGTTTTGGGATTGTAAGACTGATGGAAATTAAAGGCACATTATAGATATACAAAAGTTTTATTATGTTAGTAGAGGTAATTCATAGTTTTGGTCATTTTAAAGCATTAACATGGGTTTCCAGTTTCCTCTCATATCACATGACTCTTTTTGCCTTTTCAAAATATTCAGACTTGTGAATGGAATGACTTGAATATGCATGAAAAGTATGTAAACCATTGGACTTAGCTCTTTTAGAACACAAACAGCTATAGTCAAAGTGCCATTGTTTCGGACAGTAATGGACCCCATGGGATGGTGGTCCTATGAACTTTGTTGTTGTTTTGGTAAAGAGACAAGGCCTTGCTATGTTGCCCAGGCTAGCCTTGACCTCCTAGGCTCAAGCCATCCTCCCACCTCAGGCTCCCAAATAGCTGGAACTACAGATGTGCACCTGTGGCTGCTCCCATAAGATTATAATAGAGATCTGCTATACAGGTGTTATCATTTTTTATCTTTTATACCTATCCTTTGTATGTTTATTTTATTTTATCTTTTTTTTGAGACAGAGTCTCACTATGTCACCCTTGGTAGAGTGCTGTGGCGTCACAGCTCACAGCAACCTCAAACTCATGGGCTTAAGTGATTTTCTTGCCTCAGCTTCCCAGTAGCTGGGACTATAGGCGCCCGCCACAATGCCCAACCATTTTTTGGTTGCAGCCGTCATTGTTGTTTTGCGGGCCCGGGCTGGATTTGAACCTGCCAGCTCAGGTGTACGTGGCTGGCGCCTTAGCCCTTTGAGCCACAGGCGCCAAACCTGATATTAACATTTAATGGTTACTTACATGGAGTAGAATTGTCCCATTTCATCTTAGCATCTTCCCCATGTCACTACCCACAGTGCTTTTCAAAATATTTAGACATGAAAGAAGTAATGCATTTCAGGCCACTGAAGAACTTAGCCATATACCTCTGAACTGATCTCTCAGTTTTCTATCTTCGTATTTACAGTTATAACAGATGGAAATTCGTGAAAGTTACATTAATAGGCCTTCCTGACTTAGAGCAGTGGCTCATGCTTGCACTTTGGAAGCCCAAGGCAGGAAGATCACTTGAGGCCAAGATCAGCCTAGACAACATAGCTAGACCATGTCACTACAAAATATTTTTTTAAAACTTACCTGCGTGTAGTGGTAACCCCCGTAGTCCTAGTTACTTAGGAGACTGAGGCAGAAGGATTGCATAAGCCCAAGAGGTCAAAGTTACATTGAGCTGTGATTGAGCTACTACATTCCAGCCTGGGTGACATTTTTGACATTTGTAGAAATAATAAGATGGGGGAAACGATGTCGTAAAGGGGAAGTTTATAATATAAAAATTTGACAAATGTTCATGTAGCTATTGGTTCTGGGATACAGAAGTGTAGCAGAGGGACCTGGAGTCTAGATTTTACATATTGACTACATGTAAAAATATAGAAGTGCTATGAGAGCATAAACCAGGAGTGCAAAATGTGGTGAAGAGTATGAGTACCAGGGTTGGGAAGATGCAGTGGAAATAGGGGAAGTCATGATATATTCAAGGAGAAACTAGGGATCAACTACCTTAAATTTCTGGTTTTATCACTAAAATATAGTTTTATTAGATTGGTTCTCCAAGCTCTCTTCCAACTTGACATCTGTGGTTGTCTCTTTAAGAGTAAGATCCTCAGATGAAGAGATGGAGAGAGGTGTGGAGAGTATTGGTGTTAGGTAGAGGTGGTAGGAATGTGTGCAGAATTTTCAGGAAGACTGAGAAATGAGTTTGTAGAAGGTAATGTTGGTGATAATCAGTTTGCTTTCTTCCTAAGGAGAGTAAAATTGTTGATGATGAGCTGGGACTAACTAAAGAATTTGAATACAAAATGCTAACTGTCTAGCTAATTTAGCATTTATCATTGAAACTGTCATCTTTCCTCCATTTTAAGTAGTTCTTTACTAATACTTTGTGACTAAGCAGCACACTAAATTGTAGCCTTGATCTTTCAGTTTTTACCAAGTCTCCCTCAACATCCTTCACATTTCTTGGTCAGAAACTGAACGGTACTGTATTACCAATTCTGCATCCTTTTTAAAAAACAAAATCTGTATTGTTTCTTTTTAAGGACACTATCGCTGAATAGAGGAGACTGGATTCTAAAGCCTGCCTATTGAGACTTTAGCTCTCTGCAAAATGTGTGTGTACGTAGAGGAGATGAGGCGTACGTAGAGGAGATGAGGCGTAGAGGAGATGAGGAAGAATAAAGTGCAGGAGCAAAGAGGGAAGGCAGGAATTAGAGATGGCTTAGTCCTTAGTTCTTGACTTTCATCTTTGATGACCTGAAACTTGTGTACAACTACCTCATCCCAGTGTTGTGTCCAGAACAAGTGATCTAGGTAGTACCTGTTTGATATATAAAATAGTGTTCTCTTTAGGCTCAGGTACTTAATGAAATGTCTTAAGTACCAGTGTTCTCATTACTTCAGGAGGCAGCCACTACTACATTTCAAGAAACTTTTAATTTCAGTGATTCTTATGAGTAGATGATGGACAATGTTAAGAAGCAACTTGTATTTTCCAAACTAATCAGATTTTGAGTGTTTTGTTTTTAAAAAACCTCCTCCATCAGCTGTAGAAAGGACTTCTGTTATAAAGGAGAAATTAAATGTCATGATATCCCTAGTTTGAAAAAAATCCCAATAAGGTAACATTCATTTTTCAGGCATTAAACACTTTACAAATGGTAGGAGGGATACAGCTACAAGACCTCTGTCCCCAGGAACAATGCATTGTAGAAAGGGAGAGTACAAACAGGTGCACAGGTGATGGTGTGTAAGAAAATAACTCTTGCCATAGGAGAAGTGCTAATGAAAATGCTGTTGAAATCTAAGCTAAAGACTGTCTTTGGTTTTTAAAAGACCAAAGTAGAAATTTAGCTTTACTAAATAGATAGATCTGGATGATTTGAGAAAGACACGTGTACTTTGATTTTATGAGACAAAAATTGTGTGCGTGTGTGTGTGTATCTTTACAACTACTATTAAATTCTGATGAGTCGTCTTATAAGCTCATTTTCTTGGCATTATTATCAAAAGGGGGGAGGGTCATTGTATTAAAGCTTGAATGATTTTTTTTTTTTTTTTTTTTTTTTTTGCAGTTTTGGCCAGGGCTGGGCTTAAACCCCCAGTATATGGGGCCAGCACCCTACTCCTTGAGCCACGGGCGCCACCCAACTTGAATGATCTTAAAGTCTTAATAAATCTAAGCTTCATATTTTTGGTGAAATTGTAATTCTTTAGTGTGAAAGTCGTCTGGCAAAAAGTTATTTCCTTAATTATACTTTATTTATGGAAATGACTTTATTGTACATACTGTATAGACTTGGTTTATGGTTTGTGCTAATGAGTACTATGCTTTTTTTATTAATAGAAAGCCTCACATCCAAGCTGTAAATTATTTTCTAATCATGGCTTCCTTCAACTAATACTGTGTATAGATCATTATTCCCTTGTGGGTCGTGTCAGGGGATACAGTGATCCAATGTATCTGGCAATTATGTTTGTTATTGTGATCCTGACTTGGATTCAAAGATAACTATGTTGTCTTTATTTGAAGAGCTTAAGGTTTGTTTAAGGGTTGGTTGTGATTTTGGGGTTTTGGTAGGCTTTTTAAATTTTCTTTTTGCATGGGGAGTTAGTGATTTAGCTTTATTTGAGAAGTACAGAATATGTATAAAGCATGCTATGTTTTTAGATTTTTAGTAATGATTAACAACTCAGATGTATATAAAGTCACAATTACGTTTGGCACAGTAGACTTCTCATTTTAAAATGGAAAAATTAAAATCTGATGCATTACTTATAATTTGTATTTATTGTACTTTATTTGTTGTTTTTACCCCATAGTGCAATTTATACCTATTTACTACATACGAAGATGGAGAGCTTTTCTTATTAAACATTGTGGGCTGTTTATTTCCCTCTCATGCACAGTTTAGGTGTCATCATAGAAGCAAATTAATTTTATAAGTTTAATTAAGGTTTTAAGCTCCTTAGTGTTCTATTGCTAAAATATGGTCAGCAGTTCTAATAACTTTTCTCATTTTTGTGCTTTTTAGCAGCTTAACAGTAATGTTAACAGTATATCTAGAGTACCAAATTCATTAATTTTTAACCACAAAATCTCAGTTAGCTCAAAAGCTATGGAGTGTAGTAGAACATTTGAAAATAGGCATTAAGGGTCTGGGGAGCTAGACAGCTGCAGCTGTAGTAGAGTGGGAGATAAGGTTCATCTGAACTGTCAAATCAGTTTTAAAAAGGGAAAGCTAGTGTAGGCTTAATTTTACCATTTATTCACATTTTAAAGACCCTAAACAAAGGCCTGATGTTTTTCTCTTAAGACTTAGTTGAATTATGAAAAATGTCAGTGTTGCTTGGAACCTACTTTTGCAATAAGATGAAACTAAATTAACTTTCTAATTTAGATTCTTGATCTCTTGGCAATTTCGTAAAACTAAAAAAACTGATTTGATGTAATTTATTCTAAAAGTTGAAATTAATATGAAATCTAGTTTTGAGTAAAATGTCTATTTCGATTTGAAGTGATGTTAGGGATGGCTGCATCAGAGTCACTCCTCTTGAGAATTGCTAAGGTATTGATTTGGTAGGCTTGTGGTAGACCTGGGAATTTGTATTTTTAGTAAGTATATTAGGTAATTCTGACGCTTCGCCGGGGTTAAGAATCTAAAGTAACAGTCAGAAATTTGTTTTCATAAAGGCTGTGATAGTAATTCACTACCATTGTTGTAGTTTCATATACTTTTTTAGTAGTACTCTGATAAGGATGTTTTTTTTTTTTTTTTTTTTGAGGCAGAGTCTCCTGGTGTTCTTGTTTCTAACACTGTCATAGTCTTCAGTGCGTTAACGTCACCTACATTCATGCTTTTTCTCTCACAAATGTGGAAAATCCTTGGGTATGTCGTACTTGTCCTTTACTCTTCCACCAGCCTAGCACCTGACATTGACTTCCTCATGTTTTAGACATTCTGAATTACCAGGTCTTGACCAAAAAAAAGAAGAGGAAGAAAGAAACATTCTATGGGAAATACAGATTCTTTCTTTTTTTTTTTTTTTTTTTTTGAGACAGAGCCTCAAGCTGTCACCCTGGATAGAGTGCTGTGGCAGCACAGCTCACAGCAACCTCCAGCTCCTGGGCTCAAGCAAGTCTCCTGCCTCTGTCTCCCAAGTAGCTGGGACTACAGGCGCCCGCCACAACACCCGGCCATTTTTTATTTTTTGGTAGCAGCCATCGTTGTTTGGCCGGCCCGGGCTGGATTCGAACCTGCCAGCTCAGGTTTACGTGGCTGGCACCTTAGCTCGTTGAGCCACAGGTGCCGAGCCAACACAGATTATTTCTATATTAGTTTGCTAATTTTTTTTTTTTTTTTTGAGACAAAGTTTCACTTTGTCACCCTTGGTAGGGTGTCATAGTTTCACAGCTCACAGCAACCTCAAACTCTTGGGCTCAAATGATTCTCTTGCCTCAGCCTCCCAAGTAGCTAGACTAGAGGCACCCGCCACAATGCCTGGCTATTTTTAGAGATGGGGGTCTTACTCTTGCTCAGGCTGGTCTCAAACCCATGATTTCAGGCAATCCACCATGCCCGGCCATGATGAGGATCATTTCTAAAGATCTCAGTATATATTGCCATATTGCTTTCTAGAATATGTATGCCTTTTAAAATACTTACTGTACTTTAGAAATTATGTCCTTCAGGCAAGGGTCAGACCTTGAAATTTAAAATCTCTACTTTTTACCTATTTACTTTAAGTAGAGTTGCCCTGCTTTTTATTGACATAAAGCCAATGGTATTTGTGAGTATGTTCTTCTGAAAAAGTAGATAATTTCTTCTTGTGCATTCTTTGGCTAGCCAGCTTAAATTCCATATCCTTTTAAAGTAGCACATTCTCAAACTTGTCTTTGTATATTTTAACTGTGGGGAAGAACATTAAATAGATCTGTCATTTGTTCAGTAACTGGACAAAGAAGCCACTAAGTTTCTTTGTAGCTATGTATTTGTTTAATAGAAATTATTTTCTAACTTGTATTCTCAGCTTTTGTTACCTTCAAATTTAGAGCTCCTCATCTTTATAGCAAGAATTTTTTTAACAAGTGATTGTGAATGTGGGACAGCATAAAACATGAAGTATAGTTCATAGTAGCTCATAAAATTTTAAGGTTCAATGGATAACTAAAAGCTCACCAGTGTTCTTTGATTGTGTCAGTTTTCACAACCTATCTTGTGGCTAGAACCCACAATATACTGCTGCTATGCTATTGCTTAGATGGAACCTAAATATCTACAAGGCTAAAGAAATATTGGAACACTTTTTAGAGTGCCATGCTACTTTATACTTTTGAGGCTACAGTAACCTAGAAAATTATCTCTAGAATTCTGCATTGAGAAAAAAGAACTAAGGGATGAATAAAACATATTAAATATTAAAAGTCTTTTTTTTTTTTTTTTGAGACAGAGTCTCATTGTGTAGCCCCTCATTAGAGTGCCATGGCGTCACAGCTCACAGCAATGTCAAACTCTTGGGCTCCAGCTATTCTCTTGTGTTAGCTTCCCAAGTAGCTGGGACTATAGGCACTCATCTCAGCGCCCAGCTAAATATTTAAAAGTCTTAACTGTGAAATGAATTTTCCTTGGAATTTTATTAAAAATTCCCCTCAGTGGCTCGGTGCCTGTGGCTCAACGGGCTAAGGCACCAGCCACGTACAACTGAGCTGGCAGTTTCGAATCCAGCCCGGACCGCCAAACAACAATGACAACTGCAACCAAAAAATGGTTGGGCGTTGTGGCGGGCGCCTGTAGTCCCAGCTACATGGGAGGCGGAGGCAGGAGACTCGCTTGAGCCCAGGAATTGGAG